>CABHPQ010173121.1:0-10756 GCA_902168405.1 Peromyscus aztecus | reverse complement strand
AAGGAAATGCTCCAGAGAGCTGGAGGAATTGTCGTCTAGAAAGAGACCTCAACAGTTCTAACAGCTTGTCAGAACACCTGACAGAATGAGACTGGAGCCCAGACAACGATGGGTCAATAGTAGGGGCACACCACCACATGGCAGGGACTGCTTTGATGTGAGATTTCAATCTCACTTAAGGACCTTGAAGAGGGATTGCAGGGTTCACTGTATTCTTTGTCTTTCTTCATAATATGGCCACATTGAATCCCTCTCCTTTAACTTAGCTTTTGTAATTGGTTTATTGAGGCCAGGTGTCCAACTGTGGTTTGGGGCACAGGTTGTCACATAAAATTGAATCACAATATCTGTTCTAATCTAATAAAGAGCACAGGCTCTTTCTTACTCCATCTGAATCTGCCCTTCTGCAAAGATCTCAAGCCCCAAATTTGAACATGGTGGTACATGCCTTTTTATCCCTGTACTTGGGAAATTGGGCAGGAAACTTTCAAGTTTGAGACCAGCTTGGTCTATCTAGTGAAATCCAGTCTCAAAACACAAAACAGAAAACCAGGTTTCAGACAGACAGGGTTGTCACTCTGAATACAAACTCTCTAATCAGGAACACTACCGACCTTGTTCATGACACTTCTCACACTCAGATATTTCTCTTCACTTAACACACCAGGTAAAGCAATCCTACCTATCCCCAGATGAGCAATTCAACTCTTAGCTATCTTGTCAACTAGTACTATTGAGAGCTGCTGGTAGCAAGAGGCCATGGGAGTATACAGCAGGTGACAACTAGTGTTCAACAGGTTGAGCCACTAGCCTCTTTGATGGGGAGCCCCACCTGGCAAGACCATGGAGTTACTGTTAATGACCAGTTGCTCCTGTCTGTAATTTCTCTCATATGTCATTTCATTTCTTCTCTAAGAACAGCTGTGGATGTTTTCCCACTGCTGGTGTGTTTATCTCATGTATATATTCCATCCATTGGGCACACATATCCGTGGATGGTCAGAAAGATGACTTCTCGTTTAACTGCATAAAATTGATATATAGAAATATACTAGGATATGCTTCATAACTAGATCTGTTGTTTCACAAGGACTGTAGACCCTTAAAAGCCTTCTTTGTTCCTTTTGCTCAGACTAACTGCACATATTCAGCTCATTTTTACCACAGAGCAAGTTGAAATTAGACTAAAGACCTTTGTGTATAGATCATAAGTTTAAAACTTTACAGTTATGCACAAGGTCAGAGTTGTAGGTGTCCAACCAAGGTTATCAACATAAAGCACCCCAAGAAAAGCATGCCAATTCTTAACTTGCCAAGTATGCTGATAAAGAGCTATGACTCAGAGTTTGTCTCACTGGGTACTGTGCCCCCTCCCTCTGGTCCTGAGACCTTGAAACCCTGTGTTGCCATGGTAAATGGCTTGGCTCTTTATTGTTTACCTTAGGAATGTGTTTCTGACCAACAAGAGGTAACTCTTATAACCTTTTCTATTGCTTCAGGTCTCCTAAAAGAAAAATTTTTAGGCTAGAGGAGAAGAAGCTAGGAAGGATTAAGAATGCTGGGATTATAAGTGTACATACCCACACTTGTGTCTCCTGATTTTTTAAATAATTGTTTTAAAGATTTATTTATTTAGTTTGTGTGTGTTGATGTATTAATAGCAAGTCTGTGAGTGTACCTTGTGCATGCCTAGTGCTCTTGGAGTCCAGAAGTTGTGTGGTATCCCCTACAACTGGAAATACAGATGGTTGTGATCCACTATGTAGGTGCTGGGAACTAAACCTGGTTCCTCAGAAAGAGCAACATGTTGTCTTAACCACTGAACCATCTCTCCTGCTCCTTTTCTGATGATTTTTATTCTTACCATATCCAGATGAAAGGGTTCCTCCTTTAGGCCTCCCTAGCATTTTCTAATGCTTTTATTATGGAAACACTTGCTTTATCTATCAGAACCTTTCGACTGAATCCTTATTCTCTAAGAGGTACAACACACTACCTTTATCCTCCTGAAAGCCCATTGTGGCTTGCAATTTACATTTCTTTGAGGAAAGACTTTGCCAGGGGTCAATCCTCATAGGCATTTAAAGGGAGTATGATAAAAAGGAGACTTTAATCACCCTCCTGGAGTGTGGGAGGCTGAAGGAACTCATTTAAAGAACTAAGAAGGAGATCATAGATGGAGCACTGATAGGGACAAGAATTGAATGGGTTCAAAGAACTCTGAGTAGGAGGCAAGATATAATGAATAGTTCCTATGATGCTAGGCAGGTGAGCTCACAGCTCAGCAGGAACAGATGAAAACAATACACTGGATTGAAGTCTCAAAAGGAGGAAAGAGATATAACATCAACAGTTTTGAAAGTATCTTCCCCTATGGAATTTCTACTGTAAAGAAGGAATCTTCTAGAGCTTATTCATCTCATGAATATTCTGAAAAGGAAAGTAGAACTGTGCTTTGGCTTTCAAAAATTGCACACTGGGTGTTAGAGAAATGGCTCAGCAGTTAAGAGTACACTTGCTGTTCTTCCACAAGATCAGAGTTGGCTCCTAGAACACGAGTCCGATGGCTTATTCACAACTACCTCTAGCTCCATTGAATCTGATGCCCTCTTCTGGCCTACCCAAGTGCCTGCACTCATGAACTCAATAGCCCTCACAACACAAAATCAAAACTGTTTTTTGTTTGTTTTGTTTTGTGTGTGTATGCATTCTTGTCTTATTTAGGGTTTTTATGGCTGTGATAAAACACCATAACCAAGAGCAATTTGGGGAGGAAAGGGTTTATTTCATCTTACAGCTCTCAGGTCACACACTCTATCACTGAGGGAAATCTAGGATGCAATTTAAGAAAGGACCCTCAATATGGCAATAACACAGAGACCATGGAGGAATGCTGTTTATTGGCTTGCTCCCCATGGCTTACTCAGCCTATTTTTTATTCAATTCATCTGAAGAGGGGTAGTTCTGCTCCAAGTATAAGCTGGACTTACCCTCATTAATCATCAATAAAGAAAATATAGTAGACATTTGCCTATTGTCAAATCTTTTGAAGGCATTTTCTCAACTGAGGGTCTCTCTTCCCTAATGACCCAATCTTGTGTCGAGATAACATACATTTAGCCAATACAATGCTATAAACCCAAAATCGGCATAACATTTAAAAAACAAACTTTCCACTGGTATTTCTGCTTTTTTATCTTTCATGCAAATTTCTTTCCATGCAAACTTTTAGCATTGTGCAGATTGTGTGTTGGTCCCTGTTGCAGTTCCCTTTGGCATCTCATTTAATTATCATAACAACCTTAGGAAATAAATATTTGTATACTGCTCATTCTAAGCATGAGAAATTTGCATCAGGCCCTATGCAACACCATTAATAAAACCGATGGCCACTAGAGTTTTCATTTTTTACTACTTTAATAATTTTCTTTTTCTTACATATTATTGTTAATGACTCAGCCTTTCCTCTGAAAACACAGGCAAGGATATGTGACCAGAGATATAAGGGTCACAGCCTGCATCCTGGCTAGTTAAAGAGACAAGTAATATTGAAGAGCAGATAAAATAGACTTATTCCCTGTGGCTACATGTAGAAAAGGAAAGAAGAGGTCCAGTGACCTCTCATGTTCATCTTTGGGGTCCTGATAGGAGTCTTGGGTTGGAAGTGCATGTAACTACTCGGCTCTGATCAAGGAGCCACCCATCCTCTTTGTCTAGCTCCAGTTGCTCTTGTAAGGTGTTCTGACGAGTTATCCTGTGGAATAACTGTGTGGAATCTCTTTCCAGGAGACAAGTTCCTCCTCTAGCTGGCACCAAGCTTCAGCCTTTTCCTTTTCTGAGCATGAGACTCCTGGGGAAATTACAATTTTGTGGAGTCTATTGTTCTATAGTTTGATAGGGAAAATGAGGGGTATAAGCATCTATTTAGAATGTATTTGTTTCAGGTGGTTATAGTATGTTGGGGTTTGTGATTTATCACATGTCTACACAGGTGCTTGAACAGACCTCTCTAACCCTCAGTGGAAAAACAAGTTTACAAATGGTTCAACAGTTAAGAGTGTTTTCAGCACAAGCTGACAACCTGAGTTTGAGTTTGGTTCGGAACGTATGTACAAGAGCTAGATGTGGTGGTATGTATCTGTGACCTCAGCATCTGGCATGGGAATGAGAGTGAGAGACAGTAAGCTTGTGGGCATGCAGCCTAAAGTAGAACCAACAGCAGGAACAAGATGGATGGGAGAGTCCACTCTAGAAAGTGTTTCTCTGATCTCCACATGTGTACAATAGTGCCTCTGTGTGTGCACATACAGCCACAGAGGAGCACACTTGCATCAACATGTGTATGTATATGTACACACACATAGAGAGAGAGTGCATAAGAATTATTAAATCTTTGTTTCTGTGTTTGTTTATGTGTTAGATGTTGTTCCTGCAGTGTATGTCTGTGTACCATGTCTGTATCTAGTGTCCTCAGAGGCCAAAAGATGGTCACATCTCCTGGAACTGGAGATACTGATAGTTGTAAACTGTCATGTGAGTATTAGGAATAGAATCAGAATCCTCTTACCCACTGGGGCCACTTTGTAAGCCTCATAAGTAAATGTTTAAAAAGTTTAAGCTAGAAAAATAAGTTTAATGTTTTGATACTAATCCTGAAAGCAAGTCTTGCACAAGTTTAGAAAGCAGGTCCTCTGTGTTGGATACACAGTAAATGGAGGTGATCAGCCCACTCATAGGCTCCATGGGCTGAGCTCTTCTCCACAGCCTTCCACAGAGGAATAGCACCCTCCTTACCCCTCCTGTGGAAACCTACCGTTTCCCAGCTGTCTCCAGCACTGCATGCCCATCTGGCACACGTGCAAACATTTCATCCTATTTACGGCTGGTTGCTGTCTGTACCTTTCCTCCTTATACTTATTTCTCATTTCCATTGTGGTGGCCAGTATGTCTGTGCGTAAATCTGAAGCCTGTGGCTGCTCTGGCAGGCTCTCAAGCTTTCTATTCAAAGCTCTCTACATCCTCTATGGGAAGAGACCTGACAAGGATGGGGCCCAGCCGTAGGGCTAACTCCCTGTAGATGTTATGTAGTGATGATTTCCTCCATGTCTCTAAGTAAGTCCAAGCAGACAGACTCCCAGTTAGGAATAATTTCCCCCACTTGAAAGAAGTGGATAGTTATAATATAAATTATGCAAGTAGGGAAGATGCTGAGAAATGGTCTCATGCACCTTCCTTGTGCTGGAGAGGGAGAGATGGAAGTCTATGCAGCAGATGTGACTATATTAGATAACTAGTTAGAAATTCACAGGCCTAAAGATGACTGAGGATGAATGCCCTCTCTCCTTTTGCTTTGAACTCTCCTTCCTGTGTCTTGGTAACACACTGTTAAGGAAGGCTGAGGTATGAAATCGCCCCTCACTAAGAGTTTGAGATACCATGTTGTTGTTGTTAGAATGTGAAATACCTTCCAAAGCTCATGTGTTTGAACATTTGGTCCACAGTTGATGACACTATTTGGGAAAGTTGTGAAACTTTAGGGGACGGGGCCTTACTGGAGGAAGTAGGTAACTGGTGGGTCTTGAGACTTTATAAACGAGCCCCACTTCCTGCTCAAACTCTGCTTCCTGAATGTCAATGCAATGTGAACAGCTGCCTCCTGATCTGCCACAACTCCTTCCATGCCTGTTGCCATATTTCCCCCATCATGACACAGTTCTCTCTGGAACTGTGAGTAGAATATACTCCCATAACCTGCTTTTATCTGGGCATTGCTTTTATCAAAGCAATTAGAAAGAAACTAAGGCACGCAGTTACTCATCAGTGACCCCCTTTCAAGTAGCTTGGTCTGGTTGGTAACCCCCTTTAACAAAACTCTAAGATCCACAGTAAGAAGGAAGCCATACTCCTGTCAAGAGAACAGCTTGAAGCCAGAGTAGGAAAAGAAACATGGTTCTTTAGAAGACATGATAAGAAGATGGCAGAAGAAGTAACTCCTCAAAGAGATGGGCATTCATAGATTCTGAAAGTGCCTGCCTCAATGCATTTGTTTACAGACACTGCCTGTGCCTGCTGGAGTATTGACTGTAACTCCTTCTTTGCTGTTTCTATGTTCTTTGTTTGGATGTTAGCCAAAATCTTAAGTCTGATTGCTCTGACCCTGAACATTCTCACTCTTCTGGAGAACAGTTCCCCTGTCACCTCATTATTATCTCAATTGTCCACTTGACAGTATCTGGGAAGGAACTGAGGGCATCATCAGGAAGAATTAACTGAGAGAAGACCCTCCCAAAATTAGCAGCACCTTTCAGTGGCCCAAACATACAGGAAAAAACTCAGTGATGTTCTGTGCCTTCTTTAGTGTATTTCTGGTAAGAGCATATGTCTGGGTTTGTTACCATTGACAAATTCTAGTTCCTTAGCTTTTCCCATGTAGACAAAAGATCAGTGACTCTCCAGAAAATTCACGTCTTCAGCCTCAGATTGAGACTGCCAAGGCATCTAACTTTATAGAATGAACAGTTCCTGGGTTCTCAGTCTCTCCAGCACACAGATGATCATTGTTGGACTACTCAGCCCATACTACTTGCTAACCATTTGAGTAGATCTACTTTTAAATCTCTACATCCTATTCATTCTCTTTCTCCAGAGAATCCTGCTTAATGCATTCCCCTCTTGGCTGCTTGAAAACTTCCATTATTTAGCCTATCTGCTTTTCTAAATTCCAACTCAAAAAGGTAACTGTCTCCATCTCTTTTGTCTATCCTCATCTTCCTGACATCTGCTGAGGCCTTCAGCTTGTCCATAACTGTCTCTCTTCTTCTTGTCTATTGCCTTTGTGACATCTTCTGAGGCCTTCAGCTTACCTGCTTTGTTGTTTTTACTCCCACACTCCAACAAATATGTCCTCAAACTTCCATCTGAATCCATATTTTAATTATTTTTATCTGGAGGACTTAGAATCTACAGAAGGGTCCTTGTGATCTCTGTGGCAGCTGGATTGTTGATGCTAAAGATGGCTGTGAGAATCAAGTTGATGCTCACAGAGGAACTTTTTTGTTTTCTTGCTTCATGATGACTGCATCATAACCAATTTTACCAAAGGCCAAAGTTTTGAAAAAATCATTTACAAAGGCATACTACCACAGATATATTATTACTGAGATGCAGCTTTTACTACAGGATTCTGTAATTTCTTTGTGAATTCGTTTTATACTTTCCAACTAGAAGTTACTATAAAAATCTATCATGTTGGCATGGAAATGCCATGATTGGGTCTGTTACATTGGAGGATAGAATTGAGAGAGACTGGGCAACACCTTCAATAATAGGACATAAAGAGCAGTAGTTGGTATTTGACTAAAGGTAGTTGAAATAAGAGCTTCAAAACCAAGATTTCAAGAACTATAGGTAGTGGTAAACTCTAGATAGGACAACTCAAATCAATGCCAGAGACTTCCCTTCCAGGGACCATTGGAGAGAGCTATTCCTCTGTCTCCTAGTTAACTTTTCAACTTTGGAAATATGTAAATCCCTGCTTTCATTCCTATAGTCTGAATTTTGGGTAAAATAAACTTTCCTGGAAGTGGCCCACTTAAGCGAGGAACAGAAGAGGGGATAGTCAGGAAAAGAAAAATGCAAGTCCTGTGCCAAAGATAGAGTCACTGAGGCTCAGCTCAGTCATCAGTTTCTGTAGAGAGTATATTCCCACCTTTTACCAGTGCCTGCTGTACCAAAGACCATTATTACCCATCTGCTGGGCTGGAGCCCCTCAGGCATTCACTCAGGTACTTCAAGTCTAACTGCTCTCCTTGTTATCTTCCCTCTAGTCTTTCTATGTCTGGTCTTGACTTTACTTTCATAGTCTGATTCCTACCCCTAGAGTCTTCTTTATAGATGAGAGTTGTACAAGAGACTTCGACTGCGCGGGAAGGCTACGGCAAAACAATTGATGGCCTGCAATGTTGTCAGTATGAGATTTTTTCACCCAGTTCCTCAAACAAGGTGAGACCTTCTCCACTCCATGACCACTGACACATGTACACCATACAGAAGTGCAGGGTTTACTGTCCTTTTTCACGCCTCTGCCTTAGGAAAGCTTTCAAAGCCCATGTCTTACTCTTTTACTACTCTAGCTCTTAATATTTCTACCTGCCCCTGTGCTCTTTGGCTACAGTGAAACTTCTCAGATCAACCTGAGTATTTATAAATTAATCATCAAGCTTGTAGAAGACTAACCTGCACTAACTAATGAGCACTCTGACTCCTGACAGACACAAGGACACATACAGTTACTACCTGTGCAGGATGTGCTGAGATTTGAGAGAGGTTGTTAACTGCCAAATGAAAAAGATTTCTTGTCTTTATACATGTGTTATGAAAAATAAATTAGCAGAAAAAATAACCGATGAGACTGATGTTGGAGCTAGAGAGATGGCTCAGTGGTTAAGAGCACTTGTCGATCTTATAGAGAACCCGGGTTTTGCATGGAGACTCATAAGGATCTGTAACACCATTTCAAGGAAACTTGTACCCTTTTCTGTCATTTCTAGGGAACAGGAATACATACACTCATGAAAACATTGACATGAACTTTAAAACAAATATTTTTTAGACTGCGTAAGCATTTTAAAAATTTATCTGTAGAATTTCATATTTAGGAAGTTGTAACAGAAGTATCCAATGTCCTGTTTTGTGTTTATCTCTAATACATTAAAAGCTCTAGGCCAGGATTTGTTTTGCCTATAATCACACCATTTGCATAAAATGAGAGGACAGTGAAATCTTGTGTCAAGAAACAAAAAGAAATGAAAACACTGAAACTCTTATACTAAATATTCGAACTGATTACCCAATGCGAGAATCTAGACAGCATTTCTACTAAATCCTAATCACACTTGTCAGGGAATAAATAAGAAAACAAACAAACAAACTGTGGTGATATATTGTGTCCCCCAATATTGTGCATCCTAATAAATTTATCTGGGGTCAGAGAACAGAACAGCCACTACATAGACATAGAGGCCAGAAAATTGTGGCACACACACCTTTAATCCTAGCATTCTGGAGGCAGAGATCCATCCGGATCTCTGTGAGTTCAAAGTCACACTGGAAACAGCCAAACATGGTGACACATGCCTTTAATCCCAGGAAGTGATGGCAAGAAGCAGAAAGGTATATGAGGTGTGAGGACCAGGAACTAGAGCCTGTTAAGCTTTTAGGCTTTTGAGCAGCAGTTCAGCGGAGATCCATTCAGATGAGGACACAGAGGCTTCCAGTTTGAGGAAATGAGATCAGCTGAGGAATTGGCGAGGTGAGGTTAGCTGTGGCTGGTTCTATTTCTCTGATCTTTCAGCATTCACCCCAATACCTCGCTCCGGATTTTATTTTATTAATAAGACCTTTTAAGATTTGTGCTACAATAAACAAACAGACAGACAAACAAACAAAAAGCTAGATAGCCACTGGAATAGAGTTACTTTCTCACAACTTGGAGAAAGGTTAGCCAATGGAGTGCTTGTTGTATGAGGAGCTGTTTTTTGATCTCCAACAACCAAATAGAAAGTCAGGTATGCTGTGGCCATAGTGAGGGGGATAGGGAGACAGGGAGATCCCTGAGGTATGTGGACCAGTCAGGCTAGCCGATCGCTAAGCCCAAGTTTCATCTAATGCTGAATCAAAATAATAAGCAAGAGAACAAACAAAGAAGACAACTCTTGGTCTCCACAGTCATTTGCACACATGTACATGCCCATACACGTGTTTGTACACAAATACACATACAAATATACAGAAACAGAAAGTTAATTTTTTGTCCATATTTTTCTAGAATGAACACATGCCATTCTGTAAACTGAATATTTCCCAAATCTCCAATAAGAAATGAATCTTTCTTTTTTTTTTGCAGGATAATAAAAACACAAGATAAAAGTGCTCATCCTTCCCTCCATTGTTAGCTCCAACACTGACATTCCCCCAGCATTTTCATGGCAGGGGATTAAAGCTGGGATAAAACACCACTAGGATCAAACAATATGAGAAACCAGTGACAGAGGAGGAAACTCCCATACCCATCCACCCACAGAGCAGATAGTGAGAAGAGGCTGGTCCTCAAATGCTAGAGAAGGAGAGCTCAGTGCCTATGAACGTCCCCAGTGAATGATCAGGTTTCTCACGGCCCATGGGAGTTTAGCCTTGGACTTTCCCTGTCTCTCTGGCCCCACTTGTGCTCCTCTTTCTTAATAAACTGTCTCCATGTGTTTTGGATCTAATCCTTTGTTCTGGAACCTGGCAATTTCAGCAGTCCACTAAGTATCTACACTACCCAGTTGCATGGTAAGCCAGCTCCTGCAGCCTTAGATGTAAAAGATACCAGTATTCTAGAGTTCATCTGGTCCTGGCTCAGCCAACTCCCTTCAGGGAGGAGTTCATTTTCCCTAAAGCCGGAGCAGTCATTGCTTCACAGTTTACCTCATTATCCGTCATGGAACATTCCTGAATACAGAGGAGACTCAATGTGGCATCAGACACACTTCATCAGTGCATATGTCTCAGAATCAATTTGTGTGTGGTACATGCACTCACACATGCAGACTGTAAGAGACAATTGAAAAGTAGTCAAATTATGAACATTTTCTGACTACGTAACCCATAAGTATTTATGCGTATTTTGTAAATGGACCATGTATTTGACAAAGGAGTTAAAGCCCCTATATCCTAGAGTGTCATCCTGATCTCTGTGAGAATTAATCTTGACTGA
>CABHPQ010173120.1:0-47702 GCA_902168405.1 Peromyscus aztecus | reverse complement strand
CCCTGGGTGTGCGGAGAATGGAGGCCGGAGCACAGGAGTTCCAACAGCTCACCCCGAGATGAAGACAGGTGAAGGTGCATTCATGTGTCCCATGGAATGTTCGGGCCAAGTAGAGAGCACAGCCTATCATACTTTTCAGAGCGCCAGGGAAATGGGGACTCTGGTGGTGACTCCTCCTGGAGGGCAGTAGGCTCACACACACACACTCCACCTTCCACAGAGCCCAGGCCTAGCCACCTGCCAGTCTGTGACACTGAGTATATGATACTCAGCGGCCCCTGCTCTGAGTCAGTCATGCAAGATGAACTAAAAATAGATGGAGAGCAATTACACAAACTGCAGGAAGTCCAGAGCCAGTCCGTCAGTGTGAGCCATCAACAAACTCTAATAACAAGGACGCTTTCTTTTTCTTTAGTTCTTTCTTTTTTCTTCCCCACCCCCCTCTCTCTCCCTCCCTCTCTTTCTCTCTCTCTGGCTTCATTGCCTAAATTCTTTTTCTTTTCCTTTTATTGAAAATAGATTTCTTCCCCTCATTTGATATATCTCAAGCATAGTTTCCCCTCCCTCTACTCCTTCTAGTTCCTCCCCACCTCCCCTCCCACCTGGATCCATCTCCTTTGTGTCTGTCATAGCAAACAGGCCTCTAAAGCAGCTGTTCTCAACCTGTGGGTCACAACTCCTCAAGGGGGGAGCAAATGATCTTTTCACAGGGGTCTCCTAAGACCATCAGAAAACATTATGATTTATAACAGCAGCAATATTACAGTTATGAAGTAGCAATGAAAATAATTTTGTGGTTGGAGGTCACTACAACATGAGGAACTGTATTAAAGGGTCACAGCATTAGGACAGTTGAGAACCACTGGTCTATGGGATACATTAAATTAAAATAAGATAGAACAAAAACTAACACATCAGAAGAGAACAAAACACACCAACAGAAGAAAAAAAGCCCCCCTAAAAGGCACAAGAAACAAATATAGAGACCCACTCATTCATTCGCACACTCAATACCATAAAAACACTAAACTAGATGCCATAATATATATGCAAAGACCCTGTAGGGTTAAAAGATAAATATTATATATATATATACATATATATATAATAAAGTTTAAAAATAAGATAAAATTTTAAAAAATGCTACATCAATGAGACAAGAGACCTCCAAAGTTGCCACTGAGTTTATTTCATTTCCTGTTGGCCATCTACTGCTGGGTATGAGCCCTACCCTTAAGAGTGGTTTGTTTCCCCAGTGAGACTCCTTGGAGAAAACTAAATTTTCTTTCAAGCAGCCATCAATTGGAGATAGCTTCTGATTGGGGATGGGGGTCTTCTCCTTTCAGCTCTAAGACCCCATCTGGCACAGACCCACACAGGCCCTATGCATGCTGCCTCAGTTTCTGTGAGTTCACATGTGCAACGAGCCTGTTGATTTAGGGGGCCTTGCTGCCCTCCATCTCCTCCGGCTCTCACACTCTTTCTGCCTCCTCTTCCACAGGGTTCCCTGAGCCCTGATGGTAGAGATTTGAAGGAGACAGACGTTTAGGACTTAGGGCTGAGTGTTCCGAGATCTCTCACTCTCAGGAACAGTTCCTTAGTGGTGTGCCGTCACACACCCACACGCTCAGGTCTAAATGGGCTTTGAGGAAGGAGAATGGTTTACTGTATTCTGGGTTTATAGATCAACTTCTAGCCCTTCCTGCCCTGCACACAGGAAACAGCGTCCTATACAGGGGAGGCAGTCAGAATCAAGATGTTAGAAGAGAAGTGGATTCCTCTGCCTAGCAGACAATACAGGAATCCATTACTGTTATATATACCCTCATTCCTATCTCCCTCCTCCAAGGTGAAGGATTGGTTCCAGGTTCCTTGGGAGAATTTTGTTAAGGACTGTGCCTATCTACTCTGCACTTCTGTGTCGGATGGGAGAGCAGTGCTCTGACTTCCTCATCACCTGGGGACATTTTCAGATATGCAAATTACTAGGAACCACTCCCGAAACTAGATGGGAGTGGGTGATTAGCAGCTGCTGTCTTTAAAAGACCTTCTGCTTGGGCTGGTGAGGTGGTGCCAGGCCTGACAACCAGAGGAACCCTGAAACCTATACAGTGTAGGGAGAGAACCGACAGCTGCAAGTTATCCTCTGACTGTTGTATGTGAAAGGATGAACGGCGCTGGTTGGTCGGCGGAAGAGTCACGGGCCGTGGCTACCAGAGTTAGAAAGGGCATTATTAGAAAGAAGAGGGGATAGGAGGGAGAAGCCAGGCCTGGCGGGGGAGGGAAGCGGGGCAGAGCAGACAGCAGAGAGGAAACAGAAAGAGAGGGTGGGGGTCCAAGTCAGGCTTTTTAAGGTGGGGACGCAGTCGCCTGCGCCCCTGATGATGTAAGACATTAGACCCGGAAGAGTGAGAGCAAGTTCCTAACAATACGTACATTACACCATGGCACATGGACATACACACACAAATAAATAAATATTTTTTTAAAGAAAACTATAAATAAAGGAATGTTTGATCTGGAGAAAACCCAACTTTGAGAATCCCTAACTACAAGGTGGATCCTGATCTGCCCATCAGTGCCTCCCCAGTGGTCTCTCATCACATTTTAGTGACCATTAGGATTTTATCTAGCAAGAGAATCATTGGCATCATTAAGACTCAGGAAACACTTTAACTGAAATGAACTCCCTTATCTAGGATCCAAACAAAATGTGCATTCCTTTTTGCATGACTGTTTGTGAGACACCTGGCCTCTCGCTGCCTAGAGGGAAGGGGAGCTAGAGCCGGAGTCTTTCTTACTCAGCTCAGACAGGTAGGTAGACCGAGCTCGGTATCTGAAGCAACCTGTGTGCATTGCGGGGGGAAGGGCAGAAGTGTGTACTAATACATTCAGTCATAACATATTCTAAATAACGAAGGGTCTGTCTGTATTCATTTAGAATTCTGAAACGATGGCTGTAACTGGGATAAACATACAAGCACTCGAACCGGCAAATAAGAGATTTACTTTCCAGTCTACGATAATCTTGTCATAAACAACAGAATCAGTACAGATGGCTTTCAATTTAGAGCATGGAGCAATGAGTTACAGTGGCCAGTGACCAAGTTACTTTGAAGAAAAGGAATGAAAACTAGAAAAAGGAGACATTTCATGAATAAATAGCATTGAAAGAAACAATAAAATAGAAAAAAAAAAAAAAACAGGAGAATGACTTTGAGGAAGACCAATAAATTCTACAGGCCAATGACAGGATCCAGTAGCTGTGACAAACATCACGTGGGAATATTAAGACTCTCTACTGCTTACACTACTTGTCAAAAGGGGGTGGAGATGACAGCCAACTCAGGAAAATCTGTCCCTGTGATGATGACCAGCACAGACAATTCCAATTCAACACCGGCTCAACTTGATGACTTTTGACCTTAGGATGGGGTGAAAGTGTGGTAGTACTGACAGGAGGGAAGACACCCTGAAGAGAGACACTTGGCTATCAACTGGTGGGACAATAGATCCCAAGGAATTGGGACAATAGATCCCAAGGAATTGGAATTTCTCCAGGAGTCACACAGTAGGGGAAGAAAGGGCTGAAGCATAGTGCCAGCTAGCCAGGAGAGAGCTCCTGTCACAGGAGGTTCTGTAAACTTTCTAAGACACACCAGGAGCCCTAGCGACGACCACACTGTGACTAAGATTGCTTAGCTACACATAGCTCTGGATGTCTATTCCTATCTAAACCTGTTTGTGTCAGGCCCCGAAGATGGACTTGGAGATCGCTGTATCTCTTCATGTGATTCTCTTCCTAATGTGGCCACACTGAACAACACTTCCGCTGCTTTTCACTCCTTCTTATCTGTCCTACTGGCCTACTGAGGATGGTTGGCGTTTGACCCTAGCTCCTTAGGGCTGACAGGGTCCAGGCTGTGACCTAACAACTCTTGTAAGAAAAGCAATATGCGCTGAGTAGAAACCACACTTCAAATCTGGTTCTCTCTCTAGGCTAGCAACATGCCGTAGGACCCTCTCTGAGGAGGATGGGCAGTGCCCGTAACCTGGGGAAACCCCTGAACTAGCACACTGCTATTGCCAGCATTATTTCGGACCTGAGAGTTAATAAATCCCATGAGCTGTTCAACACAATAAAACTAGTTTTCTGTCAGATGAGTCTGCTCAACTGTGTGCTGAAGCAATAGTTACCAGGGCATTTAAGGTAATCCAGGCTAGGATATTTGCTAAGGCAAGTGTGTTAAATGCATTTTCAAACTCACATATTCTCTCGATTTCAATTTAGGATGGGTTTACTGAGATGCAACACCATAAATCAAAGAGCACCTTATACCATCTAGAGGAGAGAAGCAGCCCAGAGAAAAGGCTGAAGGATCATCATTTCAACTGTGATTGACAGGATGAAGCAGAAACACTCCCCTTCCATGGCCTCTGGCCTTACTTTGTATAATGGCTTTATCCCACCAAAGAGCGTTTTATGGGGAAGTTAGTTTCGGGGCAGGGGGCGGGGGAGGATATCCTTTAAGCCGATGACAGCCATAGTGCCCAGTTTTCTAGCGTTTGTTTTCAATTTACATAACTGATCAAAAGAAACACATTTATGCAGAATTGGCCTCCTCCTTCCTCCCAACCTCCCACTCCCATCCTTCCCAGTAATTCAGACGAACAAAACTTTAGATTTAAAAAAAATTATTTATTTATTTGTGTGTATGTCCATGTGCCATGGTGTAATGTACATATTGTTAGGATCCTGCTCTCACTCTTCCGGGTCTAATGTCTTACATCATCGGTATCTGGGCCTCACTTGTATTTAACTCTAAAGGTCTCATCTCCAAATACAACCACTCAGTTCCACCATACGCATTTTGAGGACACTAACATTTTGGTCCACTGCATTATTCAGCCAAGGCTCCAAATGCAAGCTCAACAGAACTGGGTTCTTACACTGTGGAGGGCTAAAGGTTTTTCAGTGTGTATGACAAGGAAAAAAAAAATCATCCAAATCATTGGGAGGGAGAAGTGACTCAGGGCTGTGTGCGGAGAGAGCAATGCACTGCCTCATGTCCCTGCGGCACAGAGCAGGACCAGGGAAGGGTTCAAACAAGGGATACACCGTCCCACCAGGAGGGTCTCTGGAGGACAATGAGCTACCAAGGCTGCTCATGCGCCAACATTTCACGATCTTACAGGACTGTACTGGCATCCCCATGGAGAAGAGGGGCTGAGCAACAGATGGCAGAGACGTAAGATGCGCTCAAGAACAGGCACCTCGAGCATGGTCAGGGGCAGCTGGGCCATGAGGTGGCGTTGGGTGGGTGGGGGTGGGGGACCTAGGAGCATGGTGGGAGGGAAGCCATGTCCACAAAAGCGAGACCAGGAACATGACAATGGTAGGGATGCTCTGTACCCACACAGGAGGGCAAAGCAAGCCATAGCCACCACAGGCAGAGATGGAACACTGGCAAGCCTCTCCGTACTGATACCTCTGAGCTTTTTACCGAAGGATTGCCTATCAAGTTCCCATGCTCTGTGGTTGGCCTTCCTTTTTGGCCTGAATGTGCGGACAAGGCTCTCGGCTAAGGGCTGGCTTGGTGCCTCACATATAAGGAGGTACAGACACAGACCCAAGAGTAGACCCAGGCCAACTCCAAGGCTGAGGCAAAGGCTCCAAGAGATGCCTATCCTGCTGGCATAGCCTGTATTGGCTGCCGATGGAATGGGCCTGTGCTTAGAAGACTGCCCACATGCAGCTAGTGGCACCAGACTTACAGGAACTGTTTGCACATGGCGTTCTTTGCACTGGGTGCTAAGGCTACTCACAACTGACTGTCCTGTCTGCAACACCAATCCCAGTGCCCTCAACAGCAGAGAATCAGTAAAAGGCTGGAGGGAGGAATGAATGAACTAAACCAGTAGAGAGAAATACAGTGGAGGGCACATATGAAAGAAGCCAATAAGGCAGAAGACAAATGAGAAATAGACAAACAGGCATGAGTGGACACACACACATTTGCAGGTCTCAAGTATAATATAGGCAAATAAATGCAAGAGGGATAAGGATGGCTCAGTTTAAGAATTTGTGTCTCCCCAGAGAACCCTGTGAACCAAAAATATTGCACCACTCTAGCTGTAATATTTATTTGCTTCAGCACACCAGATAAAAACAGATAAATAAAAAAGGACAGAGCACTTACTAAGAATTATGCATCCATCGGGCACCCAGGCTCCAGTTAAGCCCTAGAATGGCATCTGTGTGCAATTGAGCTCTCCCAGGCTTACGAAGAACAAAAGCCAACATGACCACATGTGGAGCACCACGGGACTCACAGCAGACCCAAGCACCTGAGCAGACACGGGTAACATGGATTCCGCTCACTAGAGAAGGAGTCTCCCGGCTCTGTGCATGAGGAACACACCAGTCTGTGGTCACACCTGGCTTCTGAGAACTCACAGGGAAGCTTGTAAATATGATTTTTTTTTTCCCCTTGGCTGTCTTCTGAATGAGGCTTTGGATGTCAGTTTCTACTCTGTCCGTTTGAATGGCAGTGACTTCATTCACATCTTTCCACATGACAAACACCAGGATTACTTTCTCCTGTTGTCCATAGACTTCACAAGGAACGAGATCTCCCAATAACGATCTTTATGGGACCCAACTCTGCCTTTTTCTAAGTGGACCTGAAGACTACGGCCACCGCAGGAGCCAAGCCACACCACATACATACAAATGACTTCCTGCTTCAGAAGACATCCTTAGGCACTGGCAGCATCCATATGCTCCTTGCCTCAACCATGCATCCTGGGGCCACATTTTAAGTTGCACAACTTCTGTACATTATAAGAATGTTGGAATGGGAAACATCAAAAACACCAGTGACCTGCAAACACTCAGGATCTGAAATAGCAGCTGAACAACAGGGAGACACGCTGTCCCTCCCGGGGTAAACTTCTTGCCATTAGTTTATAATTTCACCAGCCCAAATGAGACAATGTTACTCAGAACTGTCAGATCTACAGACATGTGTGACTTAAATGATAGTGATTGTCAGGGTATATACGAGAATGATACAAAATACATAGACGCTCACCTACATTCTAAAGACCTGAAAACCATTCGAAGTTGCATACTCCTTAACCCTTCCCTGTGGTCCTGGGGAAGCACAGCGTGTCTGGCATTCCTTGCTGTGCTCTGAGCACCCAGTGGTTACGCAATGTTCCTGGAATGGAGCATGCCCCCTTCCTTACACAAAACCAGCACTAACAGAATTAACCTAGAGAGGCTGCCTCAAACTGTGAGGTATACACAAGTAGCTCATGGCTCACTGAGGCACATTCACTCAACAAGTTGAAACCCCTGCTCTCGGGAATACCACTGTCACAGGACCCAGGATATCAATTTTCTATTAAAATTAATGCAGTCGCCGGGTAGTGGTGGTGCACGCCTTTAATCCCAGCACTTGGGAGGCAGAGCCAGGCAGCTGGAGGCCAGCCTGGTCTACAGAGCGAGATCCAGGACAGGCACCAAAACTACACGGAGAAACCCTGTCTCAAAAACGAAAAGAAAAGAAAACTAATGCAGTCAAGGCTTTTGTGACTGAACATGAATTCCATCACTGTCAAACACCATGCACTGAGTTTCAGAGTATCAGCAGCATGCCACAGGTCACAGAAGGAAACTGTCCCCAAGCTAGCATAAGGCTCAGATGACAGTAACAGGGTGACCCAAACTACTGTTCTCTGTGTGCTGCAGGCAACGGAGCTCTGTTGTCCTGCAAACCTCCAATTATCTACAGTTCTGTTGCAAGGCATTAACATGCAGGAGGAGGAGCAAAAGCTCTAATTTCTGGAAGGTTCCACTGGTGAATTTCCTCTTAGTCACAGGACATCATAGATGAGCTTAGCTGGAACAGGCTACCCTGCTGTTTGGCTCTCGAAACACATGAGGTCTTAATTTGTAGCCCTTTCCATGGGCGTGGAGAGAGAGACAGCTAATCTGAACTCATGTGTGCAGGGCTATTACCCAGCGCATTTATTAGGCTTCCTCATGCCGGCACATTTGACAATCCTCCAAGGAGCAAGCTGAATCAAAGGGTCACCATTGTTCACTCGTAATGGGCTGTCCCACCAGCTACTGCACCAACTGTGGGAACCACTACACACATCAGCATAGACTTCGGTGCACATGTCTACCCCACCAGGGGATGCCCGTGGCCGAGGAGCTAACTCAGCCAAGCGTAGCCCCAGCTACTCTTGCTCTAAGTAAATATGTTAGGGGTTGGGGAGATGATTCAGTGGATAAAAGCAATCACTGCACAAGCTTGAAGACTTGAGTTCAATCCCTAAGACCCACATCAAAACAGGAAGAGCCACCCCTGGAGCCCCCTTACTCCTCCCCACAGACACACCAAGTATGCTCTTGGTGAACTCAACCCTTAATCCCCCTCCACACACCCCAAGTATGCTCTTCATGAACTCAACCCTTACCGCCACCACCACCCCCCCCACCCCATCCCCACCGCCGCCCGCCCCAACACACACACCAAGTATGCTCTTGGTGAGCTCTCACTTCACACCTAGCTCTCCCTTTCCCTTTCTCACAACTGACATCGATGCAGCCGTGACCTCTCACAGGGACAAACTGGCACACCAGTTCCGCCAGCTCTGCTTCCTATCCCCCAGATCTTGGCTTCACTTCTCCCTAAGTCCGCCAACCGAACACGTGACAACAGCATCTCAGTCGACTTTTGAAATAGCATTGGTTACTTCACCCCGTTCCCTCTGTTTCAAGTGTCGACTTCATTTATAAAACCCCTAGCAGCTAAGCCCAAGCCCCAAGAAATGAGAAAACAGCTGGCCTTGGCACACAACAGCATGGCACTTAACATGTTTCCTCCTCGAAGCCGCTCATCCATTTTCTTAATGAGGAAACTGGGCTTGGTAGAGTGTGGAAGATTTCCTCAAGTGTGAGAACTGCCCAGGAGGGCAATCTGGGTCATGAGTTCAGTCCCCGTAAAGATCAACATCCATATAGTTCCCTAAAACTCTAAATGGCACACTCTCAGAGCCAGCCATACCCAACTACCCAGCTAGACACAGGTATACACTCCTCTCCTGAAAACATCACTATTTCAGTGGGGGGACACAGGTCCTACATCACATATTGCTCAGCCCACGCAGTGTCCTGAGCTAAACACGCTCTGAGAAGGGACAAATGGTGTCCACATGCTGTGAACAGGCAAGCCACCTGCAAACCATAAAAGGTAAATAAATACTTCCACCTTCTCATATCCATGAGTGACCCGACTCAAGGAACGCATTTCTACTCCAAGGGTTCCCAAATCCATGGACTCCGGCTCCTTATTCAAAACAGCAGTGTTTGCAGAAAGTCCACCCATACCCTCCCACACCAACACTTCAATGATCCTTAAGTGACTTATACTTAACACAATGTAAATGTCACAGTTACTGTACTATAGAAGATGATGCCCAAAATAAACAGGCTGTCCAAGCTGAAGACAGTAGTAATGTGTAAATATCTTCCATCTATAGACTATATAGCCCAAGGTTTTCTTGCCTACAGCCAGGAGAAGCCAGGCTTACTCCTTCCCTTCCTGAGAGCCCCAAACAGGCCCTCAGGGCACTTCTCACAATGAACCCCCCCCCCAGTGGCTCCCACTTCTTCCCTCTGTCTCATAGGAAACAGACTTACCCGCGATGACTTTGTGATCCCTCCTGTTCCAAGAGTCTCGAGCCCAGCAGCACCTATAAGGCAAATAGTAGCAACAGTTGGGACAGGTCAACCGGTGGCCTAGCCCTAAGGGATGTCAAGTTCTACACTTCATTATCCAAACTGTCCCTTAATAAGAATCCTCAAAAATGTCACCTCTTGCCTGTGAAGAGGGTGGCTCTGAAGCCTTGAGAATCAGTGTGTCACTGGCTAACTGGCCAGCTCCCCAAAATCATTACCGCTACAAAGAATCTAGGCGCAAAAAAGCAGTGAGGTTAGCATCCCACTGCGACCTTTATTATTAACACTGTGACCTTAGAGCCCTCTGCAGAGAAGCAGATCGACCCCAGTGTCGTTACCTGCTCAGCCTCAAGAAACTGAGGGGTTGACAGACAAGTCTGGTGAAGCACCCCTGTAAACCCAGCTAGCTACTCAAGAGGCTCAGGCACGAGGACCCAGGTGCACGGGCTGACAAAGTGAGACCTTGTCTCAACATAAAAAGTAAAGAGAGCCGGGCAGTGGTGGCGCACGCCTTTAATCCCAGCATTTGGGAGGCAGAGGCAGGCGGATCTCTGTGAGTGCAAGGCCAGCCTGGGCTACAGAGCGAGATCCAGGAAAGGTGCAAAGCTACACAGAGAAACCCTGTCTCGGGGGGGGGGGGGGGTGGAGTGGGGGGGTTAAAGAGAAGGTCAGGAATGTAGCTCAGTGGTAGAGTGCTTGCCTAGCATTATGCAAAGTCCTAGGTTCAATCCCCCCCGCCCCCCGTATGGGGGTGGGGGTGGAGGTCACGGAGGAAGGGGGTGGTGGCCAAAGGATAAGGAGCAGCCACACTGCTGCTCCTCATAGCAAAGAATAGAAGCCGAGGTTCAGCTGTGGATGATCCCAGGGAAACTGCATGTGCTTCATGCCAGAGTAGCGTGCTTGGCCACCTAAGAACAATGGAAGCCTGGAGGGAAGTGGGGGGTTGGGCAATGCACAGAGAAGCTAATACTGTGTAGGGAGGACTCTGTGCAGATGAATATGCAAGTGTCCCTCTTCATGTCACAGCATAATAGATGGGGTCACACAAAGATGGAGAAAATGAGGGCGCATGGCCCACCCAATGCCTTCAGGGAGAGAGGATGAGCCCAGCCAAGCCAGGAGAAAGGAAATAGTAGGCAGAGGACACAGAAGCAAAAGAAACCGGGACCAGTGTGAAAACAGCCTGAGTGTCAGCCACTCAGTCTAGCGTGAGACAATCTGTCTAATGGTCTGGGCCTAGGTGACTTTTGCAATTAAAACATAACATAACCCTCACTAACTGAAAAATGGACAAACAAATAACCACTCGACAAGCCCCAAGGTCTCCCTTAGCTCTGAAACATGCTTCAGCACACTTGATCCAGGCCCTAGGCAGGGACGTTCTGACATCACCCAAGAAGTCTGGGAAAAGGTGTGCTTTCCCTAAGCGCCTCGGCCCATTTCAACCCATCAATTATCAAAGCACCGGGTTCGTAATTGCTCTTCTCAAAAACTCTAAGTAAGGAGTACATCTTTGGCTCTTTACAGGCACGGGCAAGCTCATGTACTCCTATTGCTTGCTAAAGACCAAACACAGCTTATAATGTTGTGGATGTAAGTAACAGGTCTGCAGAAATGTCTGCAACCCACGGGTCTCGAGGATGCCGTGACCAAGGCTGTGAGTGAAGTTACTCTCACGCCACATAAGCCAAACAAGACAAACTGTTTTTGCCGAGACAGTTTTATTTTCAGGAAAGGAATTTATCTACACGGACACAGCAACAGATTCATGAGGTTGCCTTATTTTTTTTTTTTTCTAAGAGCTGGAGACCGCTCTTTCCTCATAATGGCCAGGCACTCATCCTGAAGTGAGGATCTCCCTCAGGTTTTCACCTGCCACAGTAAAGATGAGCTATTCATTCTACAGACAGACCAACAACCTACAGGTGAGCCACAAGAAGACCATCATGGTCACAGACAGATTTGATAAATGGCTCTCCATCATAGCCAAAGGACATTGGTTGGGCTACCAGTTCAGTATGGCACGTGTCCTTCGAAAGATGGTCACACGGAGCGCAGACATGAAATGCTCCACCTACAAGTCAAAGGCCAGAGACAGCCAGCAAAGCACCGAGGGAGAGTCAAAGTCTCCGCTACAGGAAGCAGAGGGGCACAGACCCTGAAGGCTCCTTGATCTCCTCACTGTTCACACACACACACACACACACACACGTCATACACAAACACACAAATACAATTAAAAAAAATAGTAAAACCCAAATAGCAACACAGATGAGGTCAGAATCTACCAGCACCAGTAACAATTAGTAACGTACATTATTTTGTATGTACAATGGACACACAGGAATAGAGCATACAGATCAGCTTATACATTCCAAGCAGTATTCAGAAATGGCTAGGGGTAGGTAGGTACAATCATCACAGCCCTGCTGTAACAGGAAGTACTGGGCTCTTAACCACCTACAGCAGCCCTGCACACACCACCCCATGCATGTCACCCTCTGACAAGGATGATCCATACTTCACCTGACCATGTACCCTGACCCTCGTCCTCAGTCAGTGGACAAACACCGAGCACGTGGCCGATGCCACTGAATCACCTTTCCATCCTGGTTTCAAAGCAGCCAAGAGTTCTTATCACCATCCTGGCTACAGTAGGCATGAACAAATCCAGGGGTTTGGGATGTGAAATGCCTAGTCCTCACACAGATGTTGGGAGGTGGCGGGATGCCTAAAAGGGAGAGTCTTTGGGAGGGATCCAAGAGACTGAAGAGTGCTGCCCTCCAAAGGAACTGCATTATTCTCATGAAGTCGAGGTCAGTTCTGGAAGACTGAGATGTTTTCAAAGTGAGCCTGGTTCCTCCCAAGCCTGGCTTCCCTTGTCACTGTATTACCTCTCTGTCACATGCCTGCAGCTGAGATGCTATCATGGGCCACGGTGTCTTCCCCAGAGGCTGTGCAAATGGCTATCCAAGCTATCTCAGACTGTCAACCTCCCGAGATGTTAAGATTAATAAGCCATAAGCCCTTTGCTCTTAATAAAGTATCCGCCTTGGATATTTCATTGTGATAATGGAAAACAGACTAAGACAAGTCTCAATCCCGCAACAGACAAGTCCCCACCCTGTAACCCCTGAGTTGTCATCAACATTTCTGGCCACATTTCTGGGAGCAGAAACCAACTCAATTGCCAGTTCAGGTCTGTGGGAGATGCCATAAAGCTTCCTGTTTGGGACAGCCTGGACCTTCAAATGTAAGAGAAAAAGAAGACCCAGGGAAATGATCCCCAGCAACTATGAAAGAAGCTCCTGAGGTAGGTAAGCCAGGACATCTCAGCCTAGAAGAAAGACCACATCACTCAGAGTAACTAACTTCACCACCCTTTTCTTCCATGTCCACAAACTATTATCACTTTAAATAAACCCCGAAGTTGAGCCTGCCATCTTGGGAGAGCTGGTTCTAGAGCAGCTAGGACACAAGCCCATTTTGCTTAGCCAGCAGCTTGGATAGAGAGCAAGGGAGAACTTGGGGGGATGTGGAAACCACACTTCAGAGCTGTTACTTTCCAGAACTCTCTAACTTGCTTGCAAGTCCCCACAAGGCAATTCCCACCATCTTGCCCAAAACTACAACCCTGCCAGTAACAGCAGCACTTTCCACCTGAGCCACTGATGAAGAGGGGCATATCACAGCCTTCACCATCCATCAGGGTTGCCAGCAGTCAGGGTTGCCAGCAGTCAGGGTACCTGGCAAACCACAGCAACTGTTTCTCAGTTCTGAGGCTGAAAGCGCAGGACAATTTTGTGTCTGGTGGCTACCTCCTAATTCCCAGACCAGCACCTTCTCTGTGCCCCATAACACAACAGGCAAAGAGATCAGAGAGCGAATCCATTCACTGGGGCTCCACACTCAAGATGTAAACATCTCCCCAAGGCTCCCCTTCTGACACCATCACCCTGCAACTAGACTCCCAATACCTGGACTTCAGAGGGAAGAAACCCTCAGGCCACACAGGGACCACACACTGCCTGGCAACTCTTTTTCTCCATGGTTCCCTGGCACAGAAACTGTGGAAATCACATTATTCAACACCCATTTCAACAGGACAGAGGATATGAAGGATGAGGATAAACATCAGAACTTAAGTCCAAACTCCAAATTAAAACAAACAAAAACTCCAAATTAAAGCAGCCAGGCAGTGGCACACGCCTTTAATCCCAGCACTCGGGAGGCAGAGCCAGGCGGATCTCTGTGAGTTTGAGGCCAGCCTGGTCTACAAAGCAAGATCCAGGACAGGCACCAAAAAAAAAAATAAAATAAAAAATAAAAATAAAAACAAACAAACAAAAAAACACAGCACGTGCATGTATGAAACTGTCACAATAAAACCCGTTGTCTGTATAGTTAACATGTACTAATGGGGAGGGGAGGGGAGGAGAGGAGGAGGGGAGGGGTGGTGTATTTCCTTTGGGTCAATTAACATGTACAAAAGCCAGGAGAAAAATGATCATATGGGAATATCTAAATATTCATAACTCTTAGGGCCCAAGTAACTGTAGAGTCTAAAAGCAAAGAAAATATTGGAATTTTCACTTCAAAGGTTATTCAAATAGTCTATAATAATTACTATTCTACATTTATCTTGCAACCAGAAACTTGAAGTATGCTTTGTTTCCAACACATACAAAACATGCTTAGTTAAAATAAACACCATATATAAGGCAAAGGGTGAGCTAAACAGATGAGAAGTAGAGTAATTTATTAATAGAAATGAATTCAAAGAACTGAAGACCTGCAAGCCATTGTGGCCCAACTCATCTGCTCATGGTGGGGTGGGTGGGTGGATGGATGGATGGATGGATGGATGGATGGATGGATGCGGCGGACAAACACCATTCAGGAGTTGGGGGTGGGTGAACCACACTACTTCACACAGCCTGAAGAACCCTCGTGCTGATTTTTCTCAGGCCAGTTCCACCTTTTCTACAGTCAAAGAAATGAATGCCACCATCCAAATGGAGGCACCCACAAAGCAAAACCTCTGCTAGGGAATTACTACACACATGCGCATGAGCCTGAGTGTGCATTTTAAACGAACTGGCCCGGTGCAAAAGCTACATTATAAATACAACAAACGGGACTGTAACTCTGGTACCCTCCCCACAGACACCATGCTCAAGGAACTTCCCTTTTCCATGTGCCGGGAACAAGGTCAAACATGAAGCACAGAATGTGAACCCCTTCTTCAGGGGCCCAACCTGCCCTGGGTAAAGTGAACACTACACCATGTCTACTGAAAGGGTAAAGTTACCGTATTCTGACAGTTAAAACCTCTACAGAGCAATCAACATAAAACACCCCTTTGTTATGATTTAGATATGGTTTAAATATGTCTCCCAAGGGCTCGTGTGTCCAAACTCAATTTCTCCACCGTCCACCTTAAGTTACTGATGGGAGGGGAGAAGGAGGAGTCCGTACTAGACAGGACACACCTTAATTTGACCATAACGTTTAGAGGTAGGATCACTGAGCAGTGATCAGAGTTAGAACAGGTCATCAGGCTGCAGCCCCTATGACTGAATCCTGGTTACTTTCCACGCTCATTAAGAATAACCAAAAGACTCTCTTTCTTTCTCTCTGTCTTTCTCTCTGTCTCTGTCTCTCTCTCTCCATGCATGCACACACACACACACACACACACACACACACACACACACACACACCTACCTCATCATGCAATACTCTGACTCACACCCAAGACCACCCTGGGACTCTTTGAGCAAGGAGCCATGGACCCTTGACCTCCAGAACCTTGAGCCAGGATGAAGTTTATATTATTAGCAACAGAAAACAGAACAACACCTTTAAATGGGTCCTTTTTTTTTTTTCCAGGAGAGATTCTAATAGACACATTTTTTTTATCAGTTCTTCACATGAATTAGTCTTATTACTCAAAGCTAATATTTGAAGGCAAATGAAATTCTAAGTTTAAAAGGATATGGCCTCAGAGCAAACTCTTGAAGCTTTTGAGTTTTGTTTTGCTTTGTTTTTCCCCAAAACCACGAGCTGGTGCACATATTTACCAAGAACAGTAACAAAAGCGTTGGTTCCCAGCCTAGGGAGACACTCAGAGGCACCAAGTAATGGTGGCCAAGGTTGACAGTCACTGTATCCTCTATCACTGTGACAGAGGTATCACTTGACTTGGAGGTAAACCCCACTGGACTCTGCCCAGAACTAGTATGTCTCCTTCCTGGCCACTACTATAGCCTTTCCCTTGGCTCCCTGGCAATAATCAGGGCAGATGTATTCTTCTATGCCACCCTCCTCCTCCAGTAAGGAGTCAGCTGACTCCCTTGGAGTGGCGACTAATTGAACTAGGGCAAAGATGCCCCTCCCTGAGGGGTAGAATATCAAACAGATCAGGGAAATTTGGGCTCAACATTTGTGCCTCTGTGCTGTAGATGGAGGCCACTGGCCACCACACCAACTGGGGGAGGGACAGCCATTCTACCAGAGGCCACGAAAATGACGCTAAGAGCCAATGGTTTCACCAGGTTCCCGAAACCCACTTCAACCTTAGGACGGTGAGCCAGAGAGGCCTGTCAAAGAGTCATGTCAAGTTCTGGTTTTATATTTCCCAGGCCTCTCTGCATCACTACCATATTTTCAATAGCCCAATTACACTGACCCAAACAAGGACTGGGCAGCAGCCACTTCAAACTACCCACCCCCGGCCAGGTGTCTAACATTGGGTCATTAAGTCCACCCACACTTAAGAGAATCTGGTGCCAAGTGTGGGTTGCTATCAGGACCTCACAGGCATCTCTCCACATGGCTGGGGGCTGAGGGGCCCGGAAGCTGTATTTCACACAGGTCCTGGTCAGCTGAATTCTGGCTGGGGGCTCTCTCTGCCAGAAGCCCTGAAGGGATCCCAGAAGGCAACAGCAAACACAAAGCCCTGCTTCCCTTCCCCACCTCCACTCACGGCTGAGGACAGCAGGCTCCTGTGGAGGTGACTCCAGGCAGCAAGGAGCCAAGGCTTCTGCTTGGTGGCGGCAGCAGAGAGACAGGCCTGAGAGCAGGCTCTGGGAATCCCCTGTCCTTGTTCTCATCTCCAGCCACAGGTAAGCTTTCTTATTTTCGGCTCTTCGCTTCCTCTAGCCCTTCACACTGTTTCATAACCATTCCCTGTACTAGACTCGCCTGCACAAAATCCCTACAAGGTTTCTACTTACTAATGAAGGCCATGGGAGTAAGGCACAGGTCACTTGAAAAAAGAAGCTACAAGGGACGACTCATATTCGGGCAAAACAGAAAGAAACCCAGGGGCTGTGCCATTCTTCAAAAAGTTGCTGTGGTATGATGTCGAAACGTCCCTGGAGCCTGGGCAGAAGTCCGCCCTGCTGGGGCAGCTGGGCTGGAACCAGCTGGGCCAGCTGGAGGAAGGAGGAAGGCTGCTGGGTAGCCTGCTCACTGCCACAAACTGAACAAGAGAAGAAAATCCATAAGCTGCTTTTTTTCTGGTCACGTCAAAATGTCACAGAGGTCCCCAGGTGGGTCAGGGGAAAATCCAAAGCAGTCAGACTGCAGCAGCCTTCCATGCGCAGGTGGTACCACACCAGAGCAGTCCCTGGAGAGCAGCCACCCTGTACTGTCACCGTCTCCATGACAAAGGCCCGCCCACACCCCAAACCTTCCACAAGCTGCTGCAATTTCAAGATATCTTAATGCTATGTGTCACAGTGGGACAGAGGCTGTGGTGTCCCCACCTGAACACAGGAAATAGGAGTTGATGTCAACCCAACACAGCCAAGCGAGCCTTGGGGACCCCTGGGGAGAACCCAGGCCTGCCCCATGGACATCTTAAGCACAATACCACATCCAAGTAGGGCAAAAGAAACACACAAGTAGAAGCCATTACCTCCCTCTGCAATTTTTAACAGGCATTATGTCTTCCAACGTTCCTTCTCTGGTTCTGAGACCAGCAGGTCTCACGCTCTCACTTCTACACAAGGAGACAAGCATTATTTGTACACACACATACAGACAGACAGACACACACACACACGTGGCTCAATATAGCTGTGACAGCCTGGACCCTGGGGGTGAGGTGCTCCTGTGATGACAGCCGGGAAGAAGGTGTGGGAGAACTAATTTTCAAACTGCTTAATTAACCGATTCTTCTTTATAGAAGGCAACAAGAAACAGCTCTCTTGTTGGTAGCAGAAGCTGTTTAAGGTAAACCATAAAACCACGCAAAAGTAGATAAGAAAAAAAGAAATGTGCTACAAGGCACCAGGGAAAAATAAGCAAGTCACAGGGAGGAAGAACTATGTTCAAACAAAAGCCATTTGCCATTAAATCTTAAAAACGGCATCTAGCTACAGATGGTCTCAAAAACGTTATCTAGCATACTGGTCTAGAACTAGCCTAAATAACCTCACAATGAACTCATCATCAGGACGAGGAGCAGGGACCAAGGGGATACTGCATGGCCATGGCTCCACCCTGCTTCTGCAGGATTCAACATGTCACAAGTTGACATTTCCCCAAATTATGAAAAAAGGAAAACTCATACGGAAATAGTCAAATTCCACCACATGTGCCACACCTGTCTGAACAAAGACTGAACCAACAGGTAGGCCCCACCCCTCAAGATCTGCCACATTCATTTTTTAGGAAACCAAGTTAATATCAGACAACAGGGTATTCATGGCCATTTCTAAAACAAGCTAACCTGGTAATGATTTTAGAAAGCATTTTTTTTTTTCATCAGCACTCCACGTAAAACTCCTTGGGCCATACTTCTTTCCTCATACATACAATTTGAAAAGGATGGCTTTAGAGGTGACATACACAGATACTCCTTGATGTCTTCATGGGGTCTGTAGATTCAGGAGACCCTCGCTCACCAGACCACAATCCCAGAATGCCAAAGTCCCTTACAATAAAACGGCACCGTGTTTGTAAGGAACTTCTTACACGAGCTCTCCCACATCATGTATAATACCTAACACGTTGTAATGCTGTGTAGATGGCATATGAGACTCTATTCTTCAAGGAATTAAGACAAGAAAAATGTCTCAAGTGCTCAGTACACATGGAAGCAATCACATGAAATGGAACTACACTGTACAGGCCGCAACATTTTCCATCCGAGGCTGGCTGAATCCGGATTCCAGAGACACAGTCTACATACAGTACATGCTACTTCCCGGAGAAGGAAAGACTTTTCTTGTTTGAAGCACCACATATGGCAGGCACCATGTGGACTTAGTTTTGTTCCCTGTTGCTATGACAAAACACCCTGACTTAAGGGGAAAGGGTTTTATTTGACTCAGAGTTCCTTGTCACCATCCATCCGTGAGGGGAACCTGAAGCAGCTAGACACATCACACCCAGTCAGAAGCACAGTGCAGTGAGTCAATGTGAGCCCAACAGTGAGGTTTTGTTTTCTCCTTTTTCTTTCATCCAAAACCCAGCCCATGGAATGGTGTCACCCACGTTCAGGGCGGGTCTTCTTCCTACCTCAATTAACTCAATTAAGAAAATCCTTCACAGCAGGCCCACGAGTCATCCTAATCTAGGTATTTCCTCATTGAGACACCCTGCTCCGGTGATTCAGACTGTCAATCACCACACCACTATGGAAACTGGTTACCTGCCCCAGCGGCTCCAGATACAGTGCAGGGTTAACACAGAGGTGAGGAGGAGGAGGAGGAAACAGTGCTGCGTGAAGCAACGGCCTGAGGAAGAAGTGAGAAGGCAGATCTGCTTAGAGCTGGGGATGATTTGTTGGTGAAGAAATAAAGACAGAATGAAAGCTGATTACGAGGAAAGCCCTTGTGGTAATGAAAGGAAGGGGAAGTCCCACACTTGTGACATGTGAGATGATGTTACAGACAGCTAGAAAAACTGCAGAAGGTGGAAGCTGGGAGTCTGGGATGCAGGACAGGGCAGGGAAGACTCAGGCTCTGAGGCAATATTTTTGTCACTGTCCTTTGCATTTCCTCTATAATGGTGACTGTATGCTAAGACCATGGTGACATGCAAGGCCTGATTCAGTACTGCCCACCGCACTGGGCCAGTCCCAGCGCTGGGTGAGAGGGAATGCAGACGGGAGAGATTAGATCACTCTTGGAGAAGGAGGTCTGACACCTGATCCCCTAGCTGGAGTCTACATAGGGCTACAGCGAGAACAATGCTGTGTCCCAGGGAGAAACACAGCATATGCTTTCCGCTTGTAAACACAGGCAGATGATAGACAGGGCTCGGTGTGATTCACGCAAGGGCTGGGTGGGTTCTCCTCTGGGACCAAGTATGCAAGCTCACCTTTAGGAGGTAAAAGTCAACAAAGGCCTTGGTTCTCAAACTAGGGGTTAGAGGGAGCAAGCATTCCCAAGAGGATGCTGGGAAGGTACCAGAATAAATCACCGAGCCTCCCCCAACCACCACACTGCCATCCTTACCACCACCATCGGCCTACAAACCGGCCACCTCTGTCTCCAGCAGCCAATGTAAAGGGGGACTCTACCAGCCAAAGTTCCCCCAAACTAGAAGGCCAGGGAGTTCCCAGACACTTCACAAGCCTGAATTGAGAGAAGCAGGGAAGGGGAACTGACAGGTAGCCCTGAGAGGGCCCAGGGACAGGGGAAGTCAGAGCCTGTGGGGCTTCTGGGAACAGCTGTAGGGAAAATATAGATCTGAATGACAGGTGGGTCTGAGAGAGCAAGGACAGACAGCTCTGAGACCAGGACTTTGACTCTGGGCAGAAGAAAAAGGCTAGGTATCATTGACAGAACCACCATGCTTTTTCTAGAAAGGTTTGTGGGCTCAAAGAAAGTCTCGACTGCCTCCTTATGAGAAATACCAGCTTTAAAAAGCTTTCTTTTAGTCATAACAAAATACTGGTTTCTTCCTAAGGGGGCAGGGTAAGAAAAGGTGAAAATATTCTTGAGTTATCTGTCCAAAAGACGTCTCTTACTAGAAAGAACCACAGTTCTAAAAGGACAGAACTGTGGGTGTTAGCAACAAAACCAACAACACAGGGACAAGATGCAAGTTACATGCCAGGCTGGTGCACAAAGCCCAGGCAGCTACTCAGAACACGTCCTTCAATAGTACAAGTGTTTTAAACGGCCAAAAATAGTCTCTCAGAAGTATTTCTCTCAAGCTGCTAACTATCTCCATGTTTAAAATAATGAACACTAATTCAGGAGCCGGGGGGAATAAATGGTTGGGTGGGTAAAACACTTGCTGAGCAAAAGTAAGGCACTGACTTAGCACCCTCTAAAAAGGCCAGGCATGATGGGGCACGCCTGTAATCCCAGCGTAGGGAGGCAAGGCATGAATGGGAGGATCCTGGGGGGGCTTGATGGTCAGCCAGTCTAGCCAATCAGTGAGACCCTTTGGAGAGCAACCTAGGAAGACATCTGACATTGACTTTGGCCTCCACTGGGCATGTGCGCCATGCCCACAAGAACACACCACACACACAAATAACAACACACACAAATAACAACTCAATCTACTTTTCCCGTCCACATCCCAGGCACTATCTACCACCCATTGTGATACTACATCCAGTCAAATTCTGAATTCTGCCTCGATTGTTTTACAGACCTGTGGCCTTCCTAGAGCAATCTACTAACCATGGCAGATTCTACAGGCTCCTCCCTCCATAGACTATTTTAAATAGCATCATTTACACAAACACACCCACATACACACTGTAAGTTGCATGCCTTGCGGTGTGTCCTACCCCCTAGAAAAGTAAAAGCCAGATGCAAATACCAACCTTTACAAGGATCTCCGCATTAGAGCGAGACCCCAAGTGTGCTTATACCCTAGGCCCCAAGACACTCGGAGGCCACTCAGCCATGCTCTTCAGTGTTAAAAGAAGCTACACAAAGCCATGTTCAGAATGGGAAACGCTTAAACCTTTCACCTCTCAAGACATCCATCCCTTCAAGCAAGCATGTTCCACTCAGTTCCACAGAGGTTCGGTCACCACTCTCTTCAACACTGGTTCTACTCTTGTCTTTGCTCTTCTGTGTTTACTGCTTATATGAAAAGGTAAGCAGGGCTGTGCACAAGGCACTGGTCTCCTTGTCTCGTTTTGGATTTGTTCTGTGGCACTAGGGACGGATCCCAGGGCCTCACGTGAGTTCAACAGCTGCTCTGGCACAGAACCGCCCTTCAGCCTTGTCCGTGGATTCTAACTCTCCTTCATCTGTGAAACTCATCTTTCAGTGAAAGCCACTGGGACAACAAACAACCTACCTGCCAAAGGCCAACTACAGAAGGCACGATCTGAAGCCAGAGCTCAGGCTCCAGAGTCCTGAAGGCAGCTTCAGATAAAAACCTGAAAAAAACAAACAGTAAGACTCAAGCTCTCGCACTCAGCCTACACTGAAGGCCCCGGGGTTTCTATTCCCAACATGAGGGGAAAATAAATGCAGAAATAAGACCCAAGGCAGGAAGAGGGACTGAAGACCACACGGAGGACGTAAAACCCATTGCTACACTAATTTTACCAGCAGCACTTCAATGCGCACATCCTATCCACCCGACCTGCTTGGGCGAGGCCAAGCTGTCTCTCAGACCCCAGGGCTGCTGAGGTTCTGAGACGAGCTCCCATGTCGGTCTGCCCCACCCAGTGTCCACAGGGACAGCGGGCAGGATGGCGAGCTGAGCCACATAGCCCATTTCTCAGAAAACCCACAGGGCGATTTATCTTCTACAGCTCAGTTATTCTTCAGCAAGTTATTGTAAGCACAGTCACAATGCTACATTTAAAGATCCCTAGTAATGTTACTATATTTTCCTGCCTTTGCTTCCTGAGAACCAAGATGTGGGGGAGTTACCGGCCCAGTGTGAGATTCATGATTACTCAGACAAGGGCAAGGGAGAATGGAAAATAAGAAAGCCTCAGCTGCTCGCAGAGAAGCGTTTTTTTAAATAGGTCTTGCCAGCTGGGGAAGGGGTGGGGAAGGGGCGGGCCTTGTGCTGGTGCTGCCTTGTCATGGAAACAATAAAAAAGTATCTCTGCGCTGTTCTCCGGCTTCTGATACAGAGCTCCCCGAAAACCTCGGGATTTCCCGAGGGACCGTTTGATCATGAGCCCCAGTGGGCCACAACTGAGCCTGTGCCTATGAAGGGACGTGGTATGGGGGTCCCGAGACGGTTAAAGAATGGCAGCCTTACATTCGCTGCTCGCTGAGAGGGAAGGCGAACGGTGACCGGGCTTTAACTCCTGAACACTGGAGTGGAGACTTCTCAGTTTGGTGAGCCCCTTGGGGCGAGACCCTGAAAGGAACTGCGGAGGGCACAGAAACTCTGCAGCCCCTCTCCACCCCGGCCACACTGTGTGCATCCTTGTCCCCCCACCCCCACCCCCCCACCCCCCACCCCCCGCTGTCCCTAACTTGGGTGCTTCCTGATAAACTATCTGGAGTTGACTTCTGTAAACCGTGTTGCTGCTGCAGGTGGACTGAGGGCCTTTCCTGAGTTGTGGGAGTTGTCAAGGGACATCCCGGAACCGGACGGGGCCGTCGTGGGAACTTAGAATGAACGGATCAGTTGGAAATACAGGAGGTTCTTTGGCAGATGGCAGTGGGGGGGATGTTTTGTTGGGCCAAGCGCTCAAAACTTGTCAGGAATGTACCAGAGCCCTGCACCGTCAGCCTCAGGAGTGATTATTATAGGACAGCCAGCTGGTATCAGAGGATGAGGCTGCACACTCCAGTGGCTTCCTCGGGATGTGGTCATTCCAGCTGTGACGTGCTACGGAGGAAAACACACAGACACACAGCAGGGATGGACTCTGGAGTCTTCAGGAAAGGCTGGCATGACTACGTTTGTTACACTGACTCTATGTTGACATGACGTGGGCTCTACTGGGCTAATCCACACATTACTACACCTGTCTGCTTCCTTTTACTTTTTAAACGCGGTTGCAGGGGTCACTGAAGCTACATTCGAAGTACGCACACACAGCTTGCATTCTGTTTCCACCGGATAATACTTAGAATCGTATCTCAAAGTTTCCCATGAAGAAACAAGTAAGTCGACAGATTCAAGCATCGGGTGAAAGATAGGGGGTGTTGCTAACATTTAGGAAGGGCTTGTTATCTGCCAGGAACCATGCAGTGTTTCAGGAACCCTCCGCTGAAGGCTGCCTCCTCCTCCTGCCCCAGAAAAGAGTACAGAGCTCCAGTGCCAAGAAAGAGACAGGCAAGGCTCCAATACAGCAGCATCCCACTCCAGTCCTGTACTCCGCTGCACACAGGGTAAACAGGCTTCTTCCAGAAAGGGCCTAATAAGCACAGTGTTTCGGCCTTTGTAGGTCACAAGCTCACAGTTACTCAATTCGACGGTGCTACCAGGAAGGCAGCCACAAATAGCATGCAACTGAACAATCCTGGCTGTGTTCTTTTTTCTCTTTCTGTCTTTTGTGTGTTTGTTTCTTTGAGACAGGGACTCATCCAGCCGAGCTGGCCTAGAATTCCTGATTCTCCTGCCTCCATCTTTCCAGTGTTAGGATGAAGTGCACCACCGTGCCTGGCCAGGGTGCGTTCTAATAAGACTGATCACACAAGAGGGTGAGACAGATTCAGTCCATGGGCTGTTTGCCAAGCCCTGTTCTATACACGAAGAGAGACGTTCCTAAATACATGTGTCTCACCAGTGCACCAAGTTAGAACAACCTACAAAAATACCTTCCCACAAAACACCAGTCAGTGACCCACTGTGGAAACAAGGATCAAAGTATCAAACCCTGCCAAGTCAACTCGCTGTCAGGCTCCTCGACGTCTGCTGCCCATATCAAGCAGACCCCGCAGGCATGTGCACTGGACTCCTGAGGTAACAACTGAATGACACCAGACTCTAGAAGCAGCAACTGATGACCAAGTACACACATGCATTTCTTTTTACTTTTGTGATGTGGCTGCCAGTAATGTCCAAGTTAGACCTCTAATTTAAAACTATGTGGCTTGCATTCTATTGCCTATGGGTGGCTCAACAACGTGACATCAGTAAAATGGTGGGAATACAGAGGGAAAGGAAGAGACAAGACCCCACAATCAAACACTCTGGGCTTCCAGGACAGAGCCAACAGGACTTCTAGAGAGGGGGAAGGTAAGCGCGACTGTCCAGCATTCCGAGCGTGGACATCACCCGCACAGTATCACAGAACTCACTGCAATGAGAAAGCGCTCAGAGGGAATAAAGCCCTTCTAAACCCTCCAGAACAGAAACAAGGTTTGTGGATGGAACTGTACTCAGTATGGGAGGGACTGGATGGAACCGTACTCAGTATCAGAAGGACCATTCCCTGGTTCCGTCTACTACTGTTAACGTCAGTTAAATTTAGAGATGAAAGCTCCTGTTTCCTGCCTAAGTCTCCACACAGGGGCCACACCCCCAGCACACACACTCAAGCCCATCAGGGTTCTCTCTGAGACCCACACTTCCCTCCACTCCAGAGTCTGATAAGCATTATACATCCAGAAAATGAAGGCCCTAGTCCATCATTACACTCATTTGAAGATTATTAATAAATCTAACAGATCTCGCCACAGGAGGTAATAGAATGGAGGGAAGAAAATCTAGGCAGGCCATGGAATCAGAGGCAAGATGTGTGGAGAGAACCACACTGGCCTGCAGAACCCTGTCCCCGAGTTCCCTAGTATGGGCCACACTGTGGGTTGACTGTGCAAGAGAAAGCAGCCCTCAGGGAGAAGATGATCTAAGGCAGGCAAAGACAGTGTGCACCAAGTTCTCCTCCACCTTCCAGTGCCTCCAGGACCACCCTCAGCACACACGGTTCCCAACCGGAAGAGCTGCACAGCTTCTATACAGTCAGTACTGCTAGCTTCTCATACCCACTGTTTCCCATCAGCCCTCACTTCCATCTTCTCTTCACCCTTCCATTTCCCCTAAAAAAAAAAAAAAAAAATTCTTAAAAAGTACCCCACACAAAGTAATTTTTCTTTCTGTACTCTTGGAAAATTAGGGACAACACCATAAAAACCTCATGAAGAATTAGAATAGTAATTGGGGGGGAAGTCACGCTTGGTAGCAAATGCTAACCAAGAAGTAATAAAAAACAGGTGTCTCCTGTGTGCTGTATTAGTCACCTGACGCTGTATAAAGGAACAGTGCATGCGTAGCAGCTGAAAACGCAGCCTATTACTTATCTCTGGGAGTCTGGGCATGCCATGTCTACAAAGATGCCCAGTCACAACACGCCTCCTTCTAAAATTTAGCATCCAAACAGTACCTCTGGTAGGCTATCTGCCCGTTTCAGGCAGGACAAATGGTCTGAAAATACAATCATGTGCCACACAATGAAATTTCACTGACAGATCACATACAGAACAGTGGTTTCTTAAGGGATAACAGAACAGAATACCTCGTACAGCCTGGTGACATCACAGCCACACCTGGCACAGCAAAATACATTTGTGGTGATGCGGATGCAACACACCTACTATGCCACAAGTCCCATGGAGGTGCACATGCAGTTGTGTGCAGGACTTTATTTACACTTGATGAGAAATGACTGCTCCCAGCATATATATGTACTGCATTATACGTTTTATCATTAGCCTGTACTCCTACTTACATTTTTCTTAAAAAAAGTTGACTGTCAAACCACTCTGTCTGCCACCTTGTCCTGGCAGTAACTGTCTTAAATACCTGGAGCTTCCTGTGTCCCGATTACCTCATGTTCTCTTGTGCTCAATTTCATCTTGTGTCCCTCTGTCATCATGACCCTCAAACAATGGAACACACACACACACACACACACACACACACACACACACACACGGAGTCAAGTCTACACTTCTTAGGTGTGTATATGGCTGGCTGGTATTCTTGTACCATTTAGGTTTGTGGCATGAAGTCACATGACAGATTTCTAAACACACACACACCATTCATTAGGTGATGCATGGTTATAACCACAACACATCCTGAGTGTCCATAGGGAACAGGTTACTTAACAAAGGAACAGCAAGGCTTCTGTTTCATTTGCAAGCTGACTAAAAGCATGATAATCCAACGTTACCATTAGCTCTGTGCCCCAAATACGGCTCCAAAGAACACCCACTGACAAGACTGACAGTCACTCTTAAAAGAGAAAAGGACATGCCAAGAGGAAGTGTGTTTCATCTGCTCTCAGAGAGTCCATTCAAACAATGGATCATATGCTCCACAGTAAACACACAGTAGGACTGTCCATGGAGGCCATCAACAGGCAGGGCTATAAATCAGTGAGGCCGAGAACTACTCCTGAAACTCAAGGACTGCTCAAGAGGAAACCAATTCTAAGAGACACAGAGTCACAGAGTGTACAAATCCTAGCTGATGGAAACCAACAGCGGGGCTGTTATTAATCTTTCTAAGCCAAGATCCTCTAGGGGAGATGAACTTCCATGCCATTCTGGAGCAGCCATTCACGCTCCGACTTCCAAGGGAGCAAAGCCCAGGTGAAACTTATTTCTGTGCACCTGAAAACTGGTGTGACTCTGACGGTACATCACAGCTAAATGAACACAAGAGCCATAAAGACATCCATACTACGAAGGTCTGCAGCCTCCTCTTAGGAGTTATGCCAAGGAAAGGCCTCTGCTGCAGAGAAATATAGAGAGACATCATGTCTACTGGAGTGAAAGCTTCAATGTCCAACTCCACAGACGGCTCATACAGGGATGGGCTTGCAATTCCACGGACATCTTGCACAAACAGGAACAAATACTACGGAGATTAGTAGTGAGCTGGGGAGCATATTACTGAGATTATACAGTTACACACAGCGGTCCCCGATACGAAGACTACAAATGGGCAGGTGAGAAAAAGAGGTCATCAAGAGGGCGATTCTTTTTCCCAACTGTCTTGAGGAATCCGGTGTTGTGTTCATCTTGGCAGCACACGTACTTAAAAAAAAAAATTAAAATAAAGAGATGCATTCTATAATGAGGAAAAAAGTTAGTATGTCATCCTTATCATTCAAAGAAATATACCACAGAAAGCAAATAAAAAGTGCCAGAAAACTCTATCTTAGAAATCAAGGTCTTGGATCAGGCAGGTGTAGCACACTGGGAGGGCACTTGCCTAACATGTCTGGGGCCCTGGGTTCCATCCAAAGCAATGTATAAGTAAATATATAAGTAAGTAAGAAAGTAAAGAATAGAGGGGAGGGAAAGGGATGAGTCTGGGTCCCAATAAAGTACTTGGAGTTCTTCTTGTACCTACAGATCTTTTTTCCTAGCAAAGCCACAAACCTCTCTTTAGACAACCAGAGCTGGTTTCTTTCCCAGACAGGATTGGCTATCAAATTCTGAGGCAGCTTCTGTGTTTTGTGCTTGAACCCTAAAGCAGCCGTCCTGGGAGGGTAACCACAGATAAACATGTGGAACTCGTGGCCGGAGAGAAGGGAGCATGTCCACTCAAACTGCACGGCTAAAATAATTAAGGATGTCTTCCTCGCGCTAACCATTAACCTGGAAAATGCAGATACAACACGCCATGGTTGTGACCAATGCCAAGCATGGTGACAGAGGCATGCAAATGTAACCCGCCCACAGGAAAATGCTCCCAAGTAAAGCTGCCAAGGCTAGCACTTCCATAAATTGCTTAGCTTCTTCAAGCCGGCCACTTCATCTGTTCAACAAGGCTAAGGGCAGCCTCTCGGGGTTATAGAGAGAATCAAATTAGACAACAGGTATGAAATGCTCAGCCCCGTTAAGTACTCAACAAATATCAGCACCGACTGCGGCGGCAGCGGTGCTTTGAGAATGCACCTTGTGCAGGCCGTCACTGAAGGGAACGTCTCACCTCTGGTATTTACAGTGATGCACCCGGGGAAGTCAAACGCAAGCAATGTGTGTGCTGATTCTGATCCCTGAATTTCACAGCATCTGTCTTTAAACACAGGGTCAAAAGAGCCAAGGGCTGCTTTGCCACCGTACCCCAGAGAGCCAAAAAGCCTTCGTGCATGAGATCTTTTAAAGTTACTGACATTTCCTGTTCCTAGAAGTCATCATGAGTCCCTTAAGCCCCAACCCAACTGCCAGAATGTTAAACAACCACTTACCCCCAAACAAATTTACATTAGTGTTTTTAGCCAAGGAACAATATATACTTCCCTACTATGACAACTTAAAGAATTAATTTCATTTATAAAAAACAATAATGGGTCCTTTTATAACTTAAATGAAATTATTTTTACATTTTTCCTTTGGAGAATGTATGTTGTGATCTACCTGAAGGTAGATAAAACATGGTGAGGCTGGAAAGAGTTCAGTCAGGTAACAAAACTGGGTTATTTTCCCGTAAGGCCCAGGAAGAATGCCTCTGGCCAGCGGCGAGGGCATCATCAGAAGGCAGGATGATGCTGGTCCTAGACTGGCGGGTCTTCCTGTGCCTTATGCATCTATAAATCTCTAACTACTACTGATTTTTTTTTTTCCAGCGACACAATACTGAGGCCTGGAGACGCTTTCTCAAGAGTTCCCCTGGGGTTTTAAATGGTTTTGGTTTTAGGCTATTTAAATGTCACAACAGTTATTAATTCGGCATTCAAAACCAGACTTGATACAGTCACCTGGGGACTTCTTTATGCACACAGCGAACAACAGAGTACAGTGGAGGGTCTAACCGGAGATCAAAGGAAAGCTGGAAGGGATCTGTCCTCAGCACACAGCCACCACGCAATCACAGGAAAATCACTGCCATTTCTCTGCTCATTACAAAGGTCGTGGACTGCGCCACTACAGGAAATACTATATAATGAACTAAAAGCTGATCGAAATAAAAAATGCCTCTTTTGCTGGTTTTTTTTTTTTGGTTTTTTTGTTTGTTTGTTTGTTTTGTTTTTTTTTTCCATCTCAAGTCCAAGAACTTCTCTGCAGTCATCAGCAGAGGGGTATGTGGGTGGGCTAAGGATCCTTCTCCAAGAAATAACTCTGAACTCTATACCACATCAGCCCTCATCCTCTACCTGGTTTAACAAACCTTTAGATCCCAAACTCAGGGCTAGCGAAAAGACGAGCCCCTTTTCAGAGAGGAGTTTCTGAACTTCTCTGACTCTAAGAAGGTAAGGCTAATGAAAGGAGGTTACTGACTACAGGCCTGCCCCCCCCTCCCTGCCCCCTCCGCCATGATGCTTGTCTAGGATGTACTGGAGGCTGTATCCTCGGGCCAGGCCTCCCCCACTTTGAATGGAGGAGATACAGAGAAAACCCTAGCTCAGTGTCCGCTCTCACAGGCATCTGGGGCTTCCAGAAGCCTTGTGACAGGAAAGCCCCAAGGCAGTCAGTTCCACAAACCAGCCCTGAATGTTCCCCAGCCCCATAAGTGTCACGGAGTCAAGTGACTTCCACACAAAGCCACTGAAATTCACATCTACCCGCATTAACTACTGCTGACTTTTCTTTAAAAGGCTGCAAACAGAGCCGGGAGTGATGACCTTTACTCCCAGCACTCAGGAGGCAGAGGCAGGCAGATCACTGTTGAGTTCAAGACCAGTCTGGTCTACATAGCTAGTCTGAGCTGCATAGAAAGACCTTGTCTTAAATAATAAATAAAATAAAGACGAAATAACACCAGAAATCTAGCTAGACACAGTGACACATGCCTGCAATCTCAGTACTTGGGAAGATCCTTGAGACCAGGAGTTTGAATCATGTGTTAACAAATCAGTGAGACCCTTTTTAAAACAAAGTGTGTGTGTGTGTGTGTGTGTGTGTGTGTGTGTGTGTGTGTGTGAAGAAAAGGTGATGGAATATATGTTTGGGTCGGATATCTGCGGCTCAAAATGGCCATCAACTACAACAGAAGCATGGGCTGAAAAGAAAGCAGGTTCAAACACATCCCTGAACTTGTACTCAGTCATTTTAATACATAAATACAGTGCCACGCGTTATAGTCACATAAATGGATGCAAGGAGGCTCTGCAACCTGTGTCATTCTGGAGACGCAGAGGAATAAGCTGTTCCCTGACCTCACACTCAAATGATATCACTACTGGGGGAATCATGGGAACAGAAGCTACAGGCCTTGGCTATGACCTTGGATGCACTCAAGAGACCGGCCAAACACTCTTCTCCCTTTACCCCCTCCCCAAAAGAAGATAGCTCTAGAACCTCAGATCAGTAAGCCAATGGAGAAAAAGGCTGGCCTCAAGACATTCCCCAAGCCAGCCTCTGAGCCAGCTTACTCAAAGCCTCCCACAGCACTGGCCCAGGAGACTGCCCTGGTTCAGCAGGCTCAGGGCAGACAAACATACATATCATACAGCAAGCGAGCTCTTTATCTGGAGGTACCTGGTCTCGGCACTAGATCTGAACCACTAGGCCAATTCTATTCCTACCCAGAGCCTCTAAAGGTAATACCTGAGACAAGGGCCGCCCAGACCCTAAGGCTGCAAAGCCACCTGAGGCCACTGTCCACTTACTTCAACAAGGGGATCAGCCTCAGAGCTGTAGAGCTGTCTCAGCATACCCACTGAATAAGCTTACAAACTAAAGATTTGCTACTAGGGGTTTTGACTTGCTTGAACCAGTCCACATGAGGTCTGGGTGCCCCCCCCTCCCTTGAAACCAAACTACTTTCTGGCAGACTTAACATTTTAGGACCTCCATTCCTTGGCCCAGACCTTTCCGGAGTAGGTCTCAGAGCTGTCGTTCAATTTCTTCCTCTACTGCAAATCTGAAACCACCAAACTGAGACTTGAGGCTGTCTGTCTAGAAAGAAGGGACCATAGGCTCATAAAAAGGGAGCCAGGCCAAAATGGTGGAAGCTGTGGAAGGGGTTCTGTCTTACTTAGGGTTTCTACTGCTCCAATGAAACATCATAACCAAAAAGCAAGTTGGGGAGGAAAGGGTTTATTTATTTATTTGGCTTACACTTCAGTATCGCTGTTCATCATCAAAGGAAGTCAGGACAAGAACCTAGAGGCAGGAGCTGATGCAGAGGTCAAGGATGGGTGCTGCTTACTGGCTTGCTCCCCATGGCTTGCTCAGCCTGCTTTCTTATAGAACCCAGGACCACCAGTCCCAGGGATGGTACCACTCACAATGGGCTGGGCTCTCCCCATCCATGACTAATTAAGAAAACACCTTACAGCCGAATTATCATGGAGGCATTTTTCTCAACTGAGGTTCCCTCCTTTCAGATAACTCTAGTTTGTGTGTCAAGCTGACCTAAGACTAGCCAGCCCAGGCAGGCAGAATAAAAGTTCCCGCATGGAGCCTGGGGTCTCAAGTGTATACAGCAGCACAAGGCTTCCACAGGAGCAGTGATGAAAAGGGTTCGGATGCTAAGCCACAGCAGAGGCCCTCAACTTTGCATGCAGATTAGAATCACCGGGGGAACTCGTTCAACAGAAGATTCCAGGTCAATCTGTCTCAGAAGAATGAGTCATTAAGTCCAAAGCAGGCCCCGAGAATTTACATTTCTCCATATCCGCAAACCACATTCTAGAAATATGATAAAGCACCACCCCATCACCTCCTCTACCACAGTGCCAAGGAGTCATGCTGTCATGCTTCCTAAGGTCACTGAAATCATCCTCCCGCAGGTTGAACAGGTCACCTCCCATGAAGAGTTCCAAACAGCTACTGGAGACGGAACCATTATTTCCAGGAGGAAAAGCTCAACTCCATTTTGGGAGAATGACTTTGCCCAAAGACCAGGGATGGAAAGAAGGAAAAAGATCAACATTAGAGAAACCTATACCTCAACCAGGTGACCGAAGTTAACATACAGTTGCAGACCATGCTGACAGCGTAGACCTACAATGGTTTAACTGCCAACCTGACACAATCTAAAACCACCGGGGTAGATAGTCTTGGTCTGTAAGCACATCTGTGGGAGATCTTAACTGGGTTAAGTGAGGTAGGAAGGCTGGCCCTGAACATGGGCAGCAACCATTTCATGGCTGGGCCCTGAACGGCAGTGGCAATCAATGAACTTGGGCACCCATGAACTGATTATCCGTCTCAACTGGGGACGTAACTAGCTCCTTTAAGTTCTTGCCTGAACTCTCCCAAAATGAAGAATTAAATTTTGAATTGTGAGCTAAAATACACCCCCCCACACACACACACAAAGCTGCTTTTTGTCAGGATGTTATAGGCCAGCAACGAAAATGAAATAGGGCATTCATGACTCATGATAGGAAGAGAATGGAACTTCACCTCCTGGCCCACAACCCCAATTTTATCAATAGGAAACTAACTTGATGCTCAAAACGCCTGCCCAATGTCCTTGGAACTCAGGATCAAAGGCAATGTAGGGTCCTGGGACAGAAAAGCTGAAGCAAGTATTAATTATATAAACCTAAACATAGCACAGGCTTTGGCTGACATCGTTTATCAACACTGATCATGAGATGTGACCAGAGCCCTACATGAATGCCACACAAAGAAATGAGGAGAAGCGGTGCTGGGTAGGTCTCCATCATCTGAAAATGTTTTAAAATGTGCACATGAGTATGGTGGAACACACCTGTAATTCTAGCCCACAGGGCTAGCTAATATGAAGATCTCCAGTTCAAGTCTGGGCTACACAGAAATTCACAGCTAGCTTGTGTTGGAGAGATCCTTGGAGGGTGGGGGACATAATGTAAACTATAAAATACACGCACATGCATAAAGCACCACGGTGAACTTTGAACGGTAACAGACTGTACTTTGATAAAAGTTGGTGAATCACAGTACTCAAGAAAATAAAGAGCTTGGAGATACTGCTCAGTGGGAGGGCCTTTGCCTGGCAAGCTCAAGGCTGTGTGTGGGCTCTAGGTTCTCAGTTTAATACCAACTTTTCAAATTAAAAGAAACAAGGAAAAAAAAAATAAGAAAAACATTACTGCTTACCTTAATACAATAGAATGAGTTTTCTACATGACTGAAATCCAACAGAACATACTATGTGTACACACATACAGATAAATAAGAGTGTATAAGCAAACTTACACCTTTCAATAAAACTGAACAAGTTCTCTCCTTCTCAAGGCCCCAAACCAGGAATCCAAGCATTGCTCTTTCTACCTTAATACCATCACAAACCTCCTATCTCCAAATTAAACTTGGCTTACTTTCAAATTAAGTTCAAGTGGAACACGAAGTCTTAACTACAGTCTATCATGAATTAATTATAGTATTTCACAAATTACAATAATCCATGTCACCCAAAGCCAAAGGAGATGGAGGCTGTTCCAGCTTGAATTGGTCCTCAGTAATCATGCTCCTACTTACACTAAAAGGCAGCACTAGTTTGTTTTCCTATGCTAAACAGAGCTTAAACCTAAAAGGTGACGTCTGTCCACCTCTGCGAAACAGTTTTGCAACGCCTCACCTTCAAAACACCTTTGTGATCTGGGCGCTGAACTGGAGACGTCCCCAGTCTGAAAGGCTACACTTACAAATACACAAGGCGGCGCCTAGGAGGCCCTAGGGGCAACCCTCATGCAAGAAGAAACATCCACACGAGAGTAAGACAGTTTTAAGTTCCAAAGGAAGAACTTTATAAGTCAGACCTACAAGAAAACAAAGCATGCCCTTATAATGGCTGCACAGGACTAAGCTGCATCATCCACTGCTCCAGAAGAAACAAACTGACTGAGTAAACCTCCTCTACATTAAAAAGGGAGGGCATGAGCCAGCTGTGGTGGCCTCTGCCTTTAATTCCAGCACTCAAGAGGCAAAGGCAGCGAGGTAGATCTTTTAAGTTTGAGGCCAGCTTTGTCTACATAGTGAGTTCAGGTCAGCCATGGCTACACAGTGATACCTTATCTCAAAAACCACTAATAAAAGCAAAAATAAAATGTTAGTAAAAGCACTATACCACTATCAACCAAGACAAGAAATAAGTTATCTGTGTGTCACCTGAATGCTGTCTTCAGCTAAAAGCAGCAATAAGTAGTTTTACTGACTTTTTTTTTAAGTAAATGAGGAATGGACAAGTAGAGTTTACATTATCTGAAAAGAACAGGTTTAGCTGACCCAAAAAAAAAAAAAAAAAAAAAACCAAACAAAAAACGAGAGTCCACTGTGCGCAAATGGTCTGACTCTCACCTGGGTCCTTAAATAGGAACAAGAGAGAAAGAGGGGGTTGTGAGAGCCACCAGCGATCACAACCAACTCCAGGGAACAACTCCACTCAGGTGATTGCATTTCCGAGGAACCTGGGAAAGCATTATCCTCCTCCCAAATACTGGAAGCACACTTCTACTGGGGCTGCAGAGGGTGGGAGAGACTTTCTGTGGCCTCGCCTCCAACACAAAGGTGAAAGTGGTGTTTTAACTACTTGTTGTAAGAATTAGGTGACTGTGAACATGTAAGATCTCCAGGCTAGTAAACAGGCTCCTTGAGGGTAGGCCTTTGGCGCCCACAGCCCTGACACACAGGTGGTATCAATAAACATTCACCAAGTGAAGTAACTTACTCAAAACACAATCTGAACAGCAATCCATCACACAGGCCAGATCAGGAAAAACAACACAGCTTTGTTGCCTCCACATCCCCTTGCACAGTCCAGGATCTGATACAAGTAGCAGGCCTCTGTATCTGCTACTTAAATCGTTTATCCATGCCACTTGAAGGAAACATTCTACCAATCAAAGGCTTTACACCACTCTTAACTTTAACCCAAAGGCAGTCCTGTAAGAGGGCTCAAGGAATACTGTGGCAAACCCTTATTTCACAAAACAGGCCAGGTATCAAGAGAAAGTGAAAAGTAACATTGTAACTAGCCAAATCAGTAGCAAAGGTTCTCAGCATATGAATCAAGACTTCAGACATTCAAATTTAGATAAGCCTATTAATCAAACTCTGAATGATACAATTTAATCCAGCTCAGAGCATAACGAAAAGCCAAGAAATCCCCACCTTAGGCAGATGCTTAAGGGCTGAAGGAAACAAGCCACAACGGAGTGCAGGGCCAGCAGCTTTCAGAAACATCCACAAGACCACCTCACTGCAGAGCTCTCTCCGGAGAGCCATTCACAGCTGGGAACCATCAACCAGTCTGGGTACTTTCTTCATCTACAAAACACCCAATTCACAACAGAAGACTCCTTTCCACCCACACTGGAAGAAGAAACGACACTGAACAGCCCACAAGCAACAAAAAGATGCGTAGACAGATCAGCATCTGGTCACTTCAGAAGTTCCCAGTGTTCCCCAAAAGTTACCATTAACTTTCCCGAGGATCCTCAGCCACCTGAGAAAGGACTGAAGAAAAGATGGGCTACGCTTTAAAGGATCTCTGAACTTCGAAATTTCACAACTGTTGCTACTGTATTTATCCTTAGTAGCAGAACAGGAAGAATGATAAGAAATTCAGTCAAAAGAGGAAGAGGACAAGGACAGGAAATAATCGATTCAAAACAGACAGCAATGAGGCCAAGGCAACTCCAGCTGGCAGGCCACCTCCTCATTTCTAGCATCCTTTTTTTTTTTTCCTGCTTGATCAAGAAAGAGCCTATTTACAAAGGGAAAAAGTTTCAGACAGTCATCATACCCTAGGCTGGCTAATCGGTAGTTCTGTAGACGCTGGGAGTCAGCAACTAACAGCCAAATTAGAATTTTCCTTTTCCTTTTCCTTCCTAAGGTCTAATTTGTGGTATCTGTGTTCTCTCCTTTGAAGAAGGTAAGGACCATACAAAGATAAGGCATCAAACATTCAATCCCCTAACGCATGCACCCAGCTCAAAACATACCAGGGCTGAGCCCTGAAGCCCATGAAGTTGTAAGTAATAAACTTATCTCTCTGGATAATCATCGGTGTCAAGTTTCTAAGAAAACAGATGTCTTTTGATTAGCTGTCGCTTAAGTCACAGATAAAGGGCCCTCCATCACTCCCACATCAGTGGGCACTCTGAGAGCAATGGACTTTATGCACATCCCAGCCAGGTGTCTCGATGCAATAGTCAGTTCTTCCTAGGCATGTGGTGCAAATATGCTGATTGGACATAGATAAGCGGACTGACAAACTTGAACATTACTCCTGACAAAAGCAGTCAATGACACACTCCTTTACATACTTAACGGCACAGATGTACACACGGTGGTCAGGAGTTCTACACATGGAATATTTTCACTATGTTGATTAAAATGGAAGAATGAAATTGGTCTCCCAAAAGCAACCGTGAGGTCCACTGTGACTGACTTCAAAAGCATTTAAACGGAGAGAAAACAGCATTCACTCACCTCAATTAACTGGACATTCTGAGCCAGTTCATTCTTGGCTGTGGAGACAGGCCTCTGTATTACAGGATGTCAACACCCCAGCAGGCACCCACTAACCACCTGCAGCACCCCAAAACATGACAACAAGTGGTAATGTCTCCAGACATTACCAGATGTCAGCATGGGAAAGCTGCTCAGCTGAGAATCAATGAGTTTTAAAGACATGGGTTGAGGATGTTCAGGACTCCATCAAGTTTTTCAAGATATTAACCCTGAAAAAAAGTAATCTTGGATTTGCAAAAGTGAAAAATTGCCTCTATTTCCCAATCCAAATCTAATAGCGAATCAGATCCTAGAACGACCAGGAAGCTGTGCATGTACTAAGATGCAGTACATTAAAACATATTTTCCCCCTTAGGCATGGAACTAGACACATTCATGAAAAGAGAATCCACTTCCACAGAAGACAGACTCGGCTTTTCTTTGGATGAGCGAGTGAGCAGGTACCCGGCACAATCAAGTATGAAAAGAACGCCGAGACTCTTGACCCACGAGCGGCTCATCAAACGTGCTTCAGTTCTGCCCTGGCAGAGCAGAGGACTGATCAGAAGGGATAAGAGTCTAGCTTCTAAAGCCGAGCAGGCTAGATCCTACAGAGACCACGAACAAGGACATAAAGGGTGGCGTGTGAGCCCAGGTGACCAGACCACACAGAAAAGCCCAGACAGGAGTGAAGAAATGAAGGGGAACCCCAAAAGCACAGAAAGGAGGAAATGAAGAGAAGGAAGAGACCCACTTTCCTACCCAGCCTGCTAGATTCTGCTGAGTTTGTTTCTTTAAATTCACTCTTCACCCATACCAAGATTCTGGAAACTTTCTAACATGACTCCCAAACCCTTTATTTCTTGCTCTAAGAGGGGGGAAAAAAAAAAGAAATGCTTTTAAATTTAAAAACAACAATGTAGCTTGCGATTGTTGTATCAACATCATGCTGGCTTCTATTATACACAGTAAAATAAGAACAATTTATCACCAGTCCTGACTGGCCCTTCTCACTCGCAAGCACACACACAGGCTTGATACAAGCTTATAAAGTGATCACCTACAAAATGGACAGAGCTGACGGAAAGAGGCAAGGAAAAACAAGACAGTGAATGCTTCTGCAGCCAGGCTCCTAAGTGATATAATTAAAATGTTTGTTGACTCACAGACATTCCAAAATACTCAGCCAAAATTCATACATTACTAAATTGAGGCCCATCCTTGAAGGAAAATTGATAGAGACATAAACAGACTGTATTATTTCCAGGTGCTTTCAACTCTTCATGGAAAAGCCTCTTGATGACCCCAAGGGCACTCCAAACACTAAAGGCCAAGTTTGGGCTAGAACAGCAGCCAGTGCCATAGTTCCCATGGGGACTCTGAAGCAGCTGCTTCCTCCACGAATGCAGACGGAGAGGCCACCTGGCCCTCTCTGACTTTAGAAAAGATACCAAAACCAACTTGGAAATCCTCAAGACCTTCACACATGTCAGATGGGCACAGAGGAGCAGTCAGGAGAACAGTGTAACCCTTCACGGCCACCTCTCCAAGGCCACTGAAGTACTTTTATTTATTCACTGAGTCCTTCCCAAGTCCAGAGCCTCCTTCACATGAAGCTAAGAACTTTCCAGAATGACTCTAAATCCAAGTTCCACTCCCTACCAATGATTTTTCTTTCAATGTTTTTCAAATCTTAACTATCAGGAAAGTTTATGATCGGGTTCATGCATCTTGGACACATCTTAAGGAAGGGATGGTGGCCTAGCTTAGAGGAGATCAGAACCACAGTCCCAGACAAGCAGACAAGCAGCTGTGACATCAGGAGACCAACCCAGTCCCCCCCCGCTTTTCTTCCCAAGATAAAGGCAGAAAGTGCCACACACTCAGGTCTGGTGAAGGTTCAACGAATTATTGTTTGCAATGTGCTTACAACAGTAATTACAATGTCTGGCACGGCGTGCGCACGCACTAAAGAACACTCAAAAACAGGATTTTAGCTTCTATACCTACATACAGATTAAGTACTTAGCACTGATCAGAAATATGTAAAAACTTACTTTATGCTGGCAATTTAAATCTCTAGAATTAGAAACACATTTTAAAAAGATTTGTAAAACACATGAAGCGCGCTGATTATATAGGTGTACTGACTTTTAATCCAACGTGATTTTAGTAACCCAAAAATGTTTTTAGAGAGGCATTCCTTACACTACGTAGGCTGTACATCCAAAGAAAAGCGCAATCAATCGTCACTGCACTGTTATTACCCTAAACTGTTGCTACAATCTTAACTACCAGTTTTAGCTATCTTCACCTGGAAAATGTGGGCTGAATGAAGCATAAGCCATGGAACGTATATCCCCCAAGTTCCCCAACACTGCAGCTGTGGGGCCACCCAAAATGCACCAAGAAGGAAAAGATATGTGTTGTACCTATACCGTGTGTGCTGGATTCTGAGGACTTCACCAAGTAAAAAAATAAAAATCTAATCGCACATTCATTACACTGGATAATGATTATATACATAAATTAAACTGCTTTAGATATACCGGGTAATGAATAACACTTGTTTCTTTTTGTATTTTTTAACGTGGCCCTGAGAACACTTAAAGTTACATCTGGGGCTGGCACTGGTGACTCACCCAGTATTTCAATGGGATGGCACTGTTCCTGACAGATAATGGCTTCAAGAGGAATTTACAGGGAGACACTTTACGTTAAAAGGCACATACCCACGATGTTTTCTGCCGACAATTTCTCTTGCCATAAAGAGCCAGGCTCCAGCTGCACCGTATGCAAAGCCACAGTTACACAACAGCGCAACAGTCTGGGGCTAGCCCTGAACAGCCCCAGTGGACAGCAGTGTCTAACAGTGGTTCCTTACCAGAATGAGCACATCGCAGTCGGTATGCAGTTACAGACAGCGGTAACTTAGGGGAGAGGGAGATTTGGAGAACAGAGACAACAGGGCGTGTGTACACCCACATCTGTAACACCAGGGACTTGGAACATCTTGGTACATGGAGCCCGGGACAGTGGGGAGTCACCCAGTGCAAGAAGGTGGTCACAACTGAGTGTCAGCGTCAAGGAGCAAACAGATGGACAGGAGTGGTTAGAATCTGTTTGGATGTCCAAGTCGAGGGAAAAGGGATAGAGCAGAGTTCCAGTGAAGGCAACCTTTTGGAGGCACGATCAATAGAGGCGATAACCAGATTGGGGGGGACAAAGGGGAATTCAAGGAGGAATGAGCCGATGGATGAAGAAGCTGCAACCAGAGGACAAGACAGACCAGGAGATGGTGCCGTTTGGGACACTGGAAGTTTCAGAAATAATTAGGAAAGAAAATTGATTCTCTGAACGAATGAAAGAATAAGCAAATGAACAGGAAAAAAAAACTGAAGCAATAAAGGAACCATGGACTAACAGACGTATATGGATGGAGAACAGTTACTGGTTAGCCCCCACCCTCCAATGTGGTCACTTGGAACAACAGTCTAGCCTGGGTCATAAACACACACAGATGAAGGTATGTCTGTCTCACTAAACAGAGGAAGGGCACTCACTGCCTCACATGCCCACAGCTCTGTCCCTGAAGTGGCACACCTTGCCCCATACTTTACTCTCAGGGGTTAGGAAATGCTTTCTTTCTCATACAAAACCCACCATGTTCTCCGCTGTATTTATCAAAGTCCTTATAGAGAAAAACACACACACACACACACACACACACACACAAGCAAAACACAGCAAGTGCCCAGAGCCAAACCACATGGTTGAGGGCAAGCGTCCATAATGGACTGAGTCAAGCCGTTTCGTCTCTAATCGCTCTGCTTAAAGCCTCAAAGGCCAGTCAGTGCCAAGGCTTCCTCCCCGCCGTGGGATTTGAGGGCTAGACTCAATGAGTTGATAGTCTCTTTTTACTTCTCACTATTCTGAAACCATCCCTGGCAGCTGTCCTCAGACAAAGATAAACAGATTCTAGATCTGGGTGGTGAAAGCAACCGCCTGTCCCAAAATCAGCCATTTGAGAACACAGAGTTACACTGTGACAGATGGAATTGTAGCCCCAGATTCATACGCTGAAGCCCTAACCCCCAAATAATGATACACTCCTCCACTGGTATCATGGAAGACTGGTTCCAGAGGCCCTCCCCCCTCCCCCAGGGTACCCAAATCCTCAAATGTTCATATCACTTCTGTAACAACATCACACAATCTTTGCACATCACCTCGGCACTGCATTCCATACATTCTACATCATTCTAGATTATGTATAGCTCCAATAATGTCGATGGGAAGGAAAATGTATTAAATACATTGAAGAAAAACTGTGTATATTTAGTACAGACTGAAGTTTTGCCATTGGTAAAAAAACAAAAAAAAAAAAAAAAAAAAAAACAAAAACAAAAAAAAACAAAAAAAAAAACAAAAAAACGCAGAACATTAAAGAAGATATTTTGAAGCTGGGAGTGGTGGCGCACGCCTTTGATCCCAGCACTCAGGAGGCAGAGGCAGGAGGATCTCTGTGAGTTCCAGGCCAGCCTGGTCTACAAAGCCAGTTCCAGGACAGCCAGACTGTTAACACAGAGAAACCCTGTCTCGGAAAACAAAACAGAACAGAAGATAGTTGAATGACCATGTGAGCACGCCTTTGATCCCAACACTTGGGAGGCAGAGTTTGAGGCCAGCATGGTCTACACAGCGAGGTCCGGGCCAGCGAGAGACACACAGCGAGACCTCGTCTCCAAAAAGCAATATTATAATATTGGGGCTGGAGGGATGCTTACTGGTTAAGAGCTCAGACTCCTCTTACAGAGGGCAAGTTTGGTTCCCAGCACCCATGTCAAGCAGCTCAGAACTGACTCTAACTCCAGCTTCAGGGGATCCAACACACTCTTCTCGCCCCCTTGGGCACCTACACTCACAAACATATAATTAAGAGAAATTGTAAGTGGGGGAAGGTTACAGTTGTAACTGATAATAAGAGTGGGATTATCTCATAGAACTGCTACCCTCCTAAGACAACAAGGACACAGCAGAGATCCCTTACTCTGTGCTTATACCAAGAATAAATAAATAAATAAAAATTTTAAAAAAAAAGCCAGTTAAAGACAAGAAGACCAGCAGGAAGAGCATGCCTCACCAGACAACATGATAACTTGGTCCAGAATGCTGAGTAAATTCACTCCATTGCTTCAGCCACCTAGTCGGTAGCATCCTACTACAAAAGCTCAAGCAGACCCAAACACACACTAAGCAGAAATGAACACTCTGGACATAAGGAGACTTTCGAGACGGCTCTGGCTCACTCATAGTGAAGCAAGGACACAAAGTCACTGCCCTATCTCCTGTCTGCCCCCATACAAATGGCTCTTTCTTCTTCCAAGGGTCCCCACAAGTGAACTGCCCCAACCACGTCTCTACACACCTGCAACACGGCACAGGATAGATTTGTGGGAGGAGGGCCCAGCTCACTGAGGATGGTGCCACCCCTGGGCTGTTGGTCCTGGGTTCTATAAGAAAGCAGGCTGAGCAAGCCATGGGGAACAAGCCAGTAAGCAGCACCCCTCCATGGCCTCTGTATCAGCACCTGCCTCCAGGTTCCTGCCCCGCTTGAGTTCCTGTCTTGACTTCACTGATGAACCACGATGTGGAAGTGTGAGGCAAATAAATAATAAATAAATAAACCCTTTCCTGCCCCAACTTGTTTTTCGTTACGGTGTTTCATCACAGCAATAGAAACTATAACCAAGACAACACCCAAGGGCTATGACAATACTCCAGGACTCAGTGACACTTGTGGCCTCATCTGCCGCCTTCTGAGAGGTGACAGGGCACTGAGTAAGAAGACTTCAGCCAAGGCCATGATCTATCACCCCTGGCATTGTCCTGGATCCCCATCTTTTCACACAGATGTGAGTCAGACCCAATTACGTCATTCTATGCAGAACACTAAATACTGAGCATGTAAAAAGTACTTTGTAAACTATAAATCATATTAATATCTTATTCTTATCTCATTAGATGAAAGTTTAGGTCTTCCTAACTACTGGTTAGCCAATGTATCTATTTCCCAAAGCTGTCTTAAAAGAAGAAATGGCAAGACAAGCTGAATGTCCCTCACCCACCTGTTTTGGGGTCAGAAGTGTGTCAGCCTTTCAGGTACATGCATCATATTCCATCCTCAACCAGAACTCCTGGGCTAACATTTATTTGTTTACCCTGCTGATAAATTAGTTATTTACTATCATCCTGATCTACAACCTGCATAGGTCACAATTTGGAGGAAACAACGTTAACCCAGGTTGAAACATTCAAGTTCATGTGTTTCATATACACTTTATATGCGCACTGAGTGTAATCTTAGGCAGTATTTCTAGTCCACCTGAATTTGGCAATCTGTCACAAGGTCAAGGGTGGAATTTCCCATTTATGGCATCATGTCGGTGCTTGGAAAGCCTTCGATTTTTTTGGTAATGCTTTCTAAACAAGTGCTAATCGTCCTTAGCCATTAGGTAACTACAAATTAAAACTCTGAAACTTCATCTCACCCTCAGCAGCATGGCCAAGATGAACAAAACAACTGACAAAAATTGCTGGCGAGGTTGTGGAGAGAGAGGAACCTGCATTCACTACTGGTGTTAATGCAAACTAGTGCAGCCCCTCTGAAAATCAGCATGGAGAATCCTAAAAAAACAAAACAAAACAAAAAACCCACTAAACATAAATCTAGCATATGACCCAGCTATACCGCTCCTTGGCACATGCCCAAAGGACTCTCTCAACTTCCTACTCCACAGAGTAAGATTGCTCAGCTATTAACTATACCTATACCAGTGTGCATATAAAGTATATATGAAACACATGAACTTGAATGTTTCGACCTGGGTTAACATTGTTTCCTCCAAATTGTGACGCATGCAGGTTGTAGATCAGGATGATAGTAAATAACTAATTTTATACAATTAACTAGGAAATGAAACAACCTAAATGTCCTTCAACAGATGAACAGATAATGAAAATGGGGTACCTATATGCTGTGGAATACTATTCGGCTGTCAAGAAAAAAGGAAGTCCTGAAATCTGCACACTTCAGCATTTCAGATTATGGATCTTCAATCTGAAAATTAAGCTGAGTAAATTTGAACCTTCTTTTCTTAAAAACATGACCAGTACAGAGAGTGGAAAGGAGGGGAGTGACCAAATAACCACTTCCTAGCAAAATAACCAATACTCTGACCAGAGCTGTCACAACAGGCTGACATGGGCGGTCTTATCTATGGAAAAACCAAACATTCAAACTGGGGGGAGGGGGGAGCTGGCGTGGCGGCGCACACCTGGAATCCCAACATGCTGGGGTCTGCAGCAGAAGGATCAAATTTGAGGACAGCATCAGCTACAGAGTGAGGCCTCTTCTCAAAACAACAACAGCCATTCAGGCAGCCCGCCATGCGCATGGCTCTGGGGCAGGGTTTGTTTGGCCCCAGGAAGTCACCATGCAGGTGCACAAAAAGGATTATGTAAGATTACCTTCAGGATGTGTAAAAGGGGGTATAATGGAATTTGTTTCTGTCTTCAGGTTTCACGGCAGGACTACAAATGACCTGCCCCGACTAGAGAATTTACCAAACAAAGGCCACCAGATCACATTCCCTCACTGTCTGAAAGTCCTAGGGACGGGGCTATGTATGGTGTGGTAGGGCTCTGAGCAGAGGCTAAGATTCTGATTTCATTACCAACCTCAGGCCAGAAACCAACAATGCGTTCCGAAGTGTGTTGTCACATGTAAACTGTGAACTTCGAAACAAGTCGTCTGTTCAGCCCACAGCAGGTTAGGAAACCATGGAGGCAGCTGGAAAGAAGGCCACGGGTGTCAAAAGGAAACCATCGGGCACCTTCAGTTGGCGGTCCCAGGACACATTCATTGCCTCTTAGCTGAGATGCCAGATGGTGAGATTTAGGAGAGAGATGGCCACTTAAAGAGATGAAGCTGAAGATACTCACAGAAGCTGCGAAAGAGACCAGATCCCTCTTGGCTACTCATACAAGTACAAGTCAGAGATGGGGAAACACCACGGGGACCCTGACATGGCACTGCTAAGTCATTCTAAAGAATGTCTGTCACTGCCACGGCCTGGAGGACCGAAAACCTCAGATGGAAGTGTACTACTCCAGGGGGCAGGGGAGGAGGTAGGGTGGGGGTGGGGGGGTGGAAGGTGTAACTCCCTAAGAAGGTTTTACCATCAGGTTCTCTACGATATGTCCAAAGTGAACCGTTGAAAACAAAGTCTTTTTAAAAGTCACGCTACTCCGACGGCCTAAAGAAATGACTTATTTTCACCATGGCTGCGCACCTTTGATAGCCTGGTGTAAAAGGGTGCTTTGGCCACCTTCCGAGCTGCCTTAACGTGGGCATTTAACAGCACAAACAGCATCATTTTTCTTCACTTCTGTCCTTTGAAAACACCCTGAGAAATGTTTCCACCACTCATTTTAGGAAAGAGAAACAATTCCGAAGCACCACTTGAAGCCCCTCTGGAGGGGAAAACTAATTTCCTAAGTCTCCGGGGGGAGCTGTCAAGAGTTCCCAGTTCATTTGTAAGAAAAGTTAGCTGGCTGGTTTTCCCAAACACTGCTCAGTACCCTGGTTCCACACTTGCAGCAAGCAATCTGGAATTCTGCCGTCATTAAGCCTCCTCCGGAACATCAGAAAATCACTTCCACGAGCCATGTCAGCCCCAGTCCACCCTGCAAGCCAGTCAGTCAGAGAAGCATGCCTGCCTTCCGGAGCAACCCAGCCTGGCCTTGCCAGGGCAAATTAAGCTAATTCAAGAGATCAAATAAAGAACTCCAGGTCGCTATGCAATCAGTGAGTCTCCGGGTGTTTTCAAGGGGTCATCCAGTCTGCTCCAGCAAGGGAGCCCCAGGGAGATTTAACAAGGATGAAAGCCCATGTCCCCAACACCTGGGAGCCGCTGTGTGTTGGAAATGTTCAGTCCCCCAACGTACATGACAGAGGTCAGGAATATGACAGGGTCAAAGAGAAAAGGGAGGAAGACTGACTGAAGCCAGAAGCCTGTAGAGAGAGCAAAACTGAAAGCCTGGAAGCGGACTGCAGGGAGCTGGAAACCACCTTTTATAGCTCTGCCCATTTTCAAGGGGCCAGTCTCTCCACAGGTGGGCTGATCAAGCTAGCAGGCGGCCAGAGCTCCTACAGCAACTCCCCACCCTGAGACTGCACATCTAAGGGGCTAAGAGCCAGACAGGTAGTGAGTGAGCTGTAACTCCAAGCTTTACAGCCGCACAAAGTTCTCAATTTCAGCCTCAGACTACTGGGACCTTTTCTTTCTTCAATCAAAACTGCATTAACCTACCAGGATGTGCCGAAGTTTAAGGTAGGATTGTCCCTTGTGGTCACTTAGGAACGACCTGAAGGTCTAAAACCTTAAGTGTCTGAAGTGCACTTTCTTCTTGTTGCCTTCGCTATAATAAACTGGGCACATTCATGAAAGTCTGTTTCTAGGTCTCTGTATCTATAAACATTTGGAAAGTGAACGGAGGGAGTGCCCACAGGCAGTTTAGATGTTTTGATAAAGTAGTGACCTTTACACTAGAAAACCCCTGTTGATAACTGTACCAAAAACCCAGGCTTGAAACACACCCAAAATTATTTTCATTCCTCCTCAAAATCCCTGCAGGAAAGCCTGCAATGGGTGAGGAGCAGAAAAGGAGTCACCATGGGAGGGTACGGAGCAGAAAAGGAGTCACCATGGGAGGGTACCTAGCAAGCCATGCCCACTGGCCGATGGGCTGTTTCATTTGGGGTCAACCAAGGAGCAGGCCTGTGCACCTCCAGCCCAAACTGGGACCTGTTCATCTCAGACACTGACTCAAACTCAGCAGGATCCGCCTTAAACCTGTTAGCAAAATAAGGAAAGCCCAATAAGGGGCAAATTGCCGACCTAAACAGGCTCAGGGTGCCAGGGCCCACTCCACTTAGCGCCCCGCTGTGTCCCCAAGCTGTTCACAATACTACTGTAAGTCACGTCTGCTATCCATTAACCACCACCCAGCATCCCGCGCACACCTTCCGGGAGAGTCGTTATTGTGTATAAATTACAGCGTTTTGCAAATCAAACCCCTCCACACAATGCCAGGCTAACAGTGCTCAAAAGGGAGGTGCCGTCGGGGCATTAAAAGTAACACATCAAATTCTTGCAGAACCACTTGCTTAAATGGCAATAAACCAAAGGGGCAGAGCGGCTGGGAGAAACTTTGGCTCAGGAGGTTTAAGCCTTGGAAATGCCGAGCAGGGCGCAGGGACTGGAACCAGGCACAAAAGCGCCCTGCACCGAGGCACGGACCTCTTACATGAGACGTGACAGCAGCTTTGTGCCGAATCACGAATAGTTCTAAATACAGTAAGTTCTCCCCGGCTATCGCAGCCTTCCGCTTCCTAGCGCCGGGGCCCTCTGATCCCAGGCTATTCTTCCCAGGCACGCGCGCCCGGCGACCCGGCCACGGCTCGGTCCCACGCCCGCCCGCAGGCCAGGACTGCTTGTGCTCCCGAGGGCTCTTGGTCCTCGGTCCCCGGCGTCCGCCCGCGGAGGGCGCCCCACCCCCTACGCCAGCCCGGGGCTGGGAAAGGCCAGGGCTCGCAGAAAGGTGTGTATCCGAGGTGCGGGTGCCCGGGGACGCCC
>CABHPQ010173119.1:64715-77521 GCA_902168405.1 Peromyscus aztecus | reverse complement strand
TAGGAGAGAGGAGGAGGGCGTGTTGGCGTAGGAAAATGCGGTTTCCATAGTGCCGGGAAAGGGCGGGCCTGGGCGGGAGCGGGGAGCTGGGAGCGGGTGCTGGCGGGCGTCCTCCCCGCGCCCCGCGCCCTTACCGCTCCCGGTCCGCACCCCAAGCCCTGCTCACCTCGCACCCGGGTTGCTGGCGGGCGTGGCCGTACCTAAGAGCGCGGCCGCGGGCACAGAGCCAAGCCAAAGATGCCCTTGAACTACTGCTTTGAATTTCTCTATCTACGTGGCCTTTGTGACTTTCAAAGTCGAGGGCAAATAAGCACCCGCCCGTCACGTCTCCTAACTGACAGAGTGAGGGCCGCTAGAAAGGGCAGTGATCCGAGTTCACAGAAGGCAGGCTAGGAATCGTGATCGAAGTGGGTAAACAAAACAAACCCTTGCCCATCCGGGGGAGAGTATCTAAATGAAACAAATAGCCACAAGAGTTTATCTGACAATATAACCTTGGTTGTTTGTACTGAGTTCTGGAGGTTCACCTTGGAATGATGCCCTGCGTAATTTACAAAAATCATTGCAAATACAATGACATGTTCAAGAAAAACAGTTGCGTATTGTGATTTTGAAGACCATGGTTGCTTTAACCTTTGTATAAAATGTGCCCTAAACACTCTGATGGTGAGTGTTATGTGCCAAGATAACCCAAGCTAATATTGGACCTCTTCTGTTTATAGCGTGTATATGGTTATGATTAGGATCATTGATGAGCAGCAAAAGTTTGCGAAAAATCATCCATGTCGTAAATATCATCACAAAATTATCTTTACAAGGGTGTGTTGAATTCAGTGTTCCATTTTAAACTATACCCTTTAAAAGTAAGAGCAGCGAAGGCCGTTCAAATGTGCACTCCTGTGTTGTGCGAATACGTGTGACTGCACACCCATGTGTGTGCCGAACACCCTGTCTTGTGGGTGCTGGCTTTTCCTCTTCTATCACCAAGTGTTATCTCTACCCAGAAGAAACATGACAGCATGACAGGGTTTTTTGTCTTAGCGCTTGAAGAAAATGTGGCTCGATTTTATTGATTGTGATCATTTACATCCCACTTTATGAGACCCATAAATGGGCCTGTGCGTTCTGTAACCTGCAGTAGCAAAGGACAAGGAGGCCGCTCTGTCGGCGTCCTGTGCTTCCCTTCGAGAAAGTATCTTTGGTAACTGTGTTGTTTCCTTTTTTATTTTGACTCTTCATACAAAATTAGATTTTTAGGAATGCGTTCAGTGATGACGTTCCGTGCCCACTGGAGCGTGGCTAGCACCAACTTGGGGCTGTGTTAATGTGAAATACCACAAGTCAGAAGCTCCTCATTGGCCAGTGGCCTGTTCTGTGTGCTGCCTCAGTGGCCAGGCTGACAGACACACAGGAGGGGCCAAGGAGAGGCACCACTACTCAGGACGGTTCTGCTCACAGAGGCGGCAGGGGTCTTTACAGCAAGGTGTTTGTCATTCCGAAGCTCCAAGTGCAAAAATGAGAGGTTCCCCTCAGCACACCTTGCCTCTCCTTCCCGCTGCCAGATAAGCTGTTTATTTGCTGGAAACTGGTTGTGTAGCTTGTGATTTTCCAACTGTTCTCCCGTACTTTTTCAGCGCAAGTCATCTCCTCACAGCTGTCAACGTGCTGGGCTCACAGGACTGGGTACCACTTACCTGGACAGATGCCAGTGAACAGCCTGCCTACAGGTTTTCTCCCTGGTTTAGGATCTTTCCTTAGAACCCTCTTTTCCCTTTCACAGCTGACAAATAGCCATAAGGTTTGGCTTGGTTGGTTTTTTTGGTTTTTAGAGACAGGGTTTCTCTGTGCCCTGGCTGTCCTGGAACTCACCGTGTAGACCAGGCTAGCCTCTAAATCAGAGATCTGCCCATCTCTGTCTCCTGAGCGCTAGGACTAAAGGCACATGCCACCACACCCAGAGTCCATAGCTTGTTATCAAGGAAGATTTGCGATTTTCTTAACATAGATTCGTGCAATTATGCTTCTTTTATTACAATAAAAAAATTCTTCCTGGAATAATTTAAGTATTTTCATTAAGTTATTAATTGTATAAGTAAATTGTGGTAAAATGTGCTAAAAACCCATGATATAAATACTATTACCAAAAACGATCATAGATTTTTTTTTTCTTCATGTAGAGCGCCTAGTATGGGAAAGAAGTACATAGTTTTTCTTCAATTCTTCTGACAGGCTTTTCTGTCTAGGTCAACTTTAAAAACTGACTAAGTGGAAAGCTACATGGCCAGTGTGAACAGCCCTCCCTTAAAACGTGTTCCAGGAAGCCTAACAACAGTTTATGTTGGCAGGTCTGTTTACTCTTTAGAAAGGATGGCGTCGTTTCGCTGGGCTCAGTTACTTGGTTCACAAGCTTATTCAAAGCATTTGCATTTCTGGTGAATGAACCTTGCACAGACTTTTGCCCATCTAGGATTAATAAGAGGACTTCCGGCATTATATGCCCCCTCCCATCTCTTTGCTAGTATGTTTCAACTGAAATTGCACAAGAATTTTGTAACATGTGAACTCTGTGTTTGCAACAGGATAACTTCCCTGCAAGAATGTTAACTGTTGTTTACTCCACTTAGTATCTGTGCCTGGTAGTGCAAACAGTTAAACAATCAGGATTTGTAAAGACAGGCAGGCAGAAACAGGTGAATGTAGTTCAAGGCCAGCCTAGGTCTACTCATAGTGAGCTCCAGCCCAGTCAGGACTGCTTAGTGAAAACTTGTCTCAAACATGAAGAAAAACAAACAAACGGAAGGAAGGAAGGAAAAGGAAAGGAAGAAAGAAAGGAGTTTGTATAAATTGATTATATTAATTCCTTGGACATTGTAATGTCTTTCCACTTTAGTATTCATGCTGCTCATTAAAAATACTGATTTAACAGTTCTGATAGTTATAGGTGTTCATTCAGTGAGGGGTTTCCTAAAATAAAAGCTTATTGGATGCTAAAATCACCTTAACTTTTGAAGTAAGAACTGTTCCTGAGTCCACAGAGCGGATGCCGGTGACATTAAGAATGTCTCCAAAATGACACAGCTATATTTTCTGGATGCAGATTAGAGACAGCTGGGAGTGACCTTCTGTCAGTCCGGCGCCTCAGGAGAGCAAAATTGACCTGTGCTCCTTGATGGGTGCTGTGTGTGGATCAGGAGCAAGCAGTTGGCCTGGGTTTGCAGGTTGCTCCCAAAGTAACAGACACAGCCAGCCGCCTCCTGCCAGGTACCCTGATGTTTGGTGGAACTATGCCCGCCTCTGAAACCTGCCATGTCCCTACAGCCGTTAGCAGGCTGCTTCTAGAGTCTGTATTTAAGGTGTTTAAACCAGCCTAAGGATAACACAGGAAATGTGGCTGCCTCTTACCCATACTGCCACCCACTGGCGACGTCTCTCCCCAAGACATCCAGTGAGCACAGCTATACCTCCACTGGTGGCTGGAGGGTTTTATATGAAATTGCTTACCACCTGACATATTCACTTTCCTGGAATCCTGGAGGAAGGCAGTAAAAGTGATCTGAGATATAACAGACTTCTTGGAAACAGACCAGTAACTTTAGAACTAATCCATGCACGTTTCAACACAATCAGATGGAAAATATTTATCAATGACGATTTAAAGTTTCAGAAAACAAAGCAACACAATAAATCAAGAATGTAAGCTCAGGGTTATTCTACGCTTACTAGATCAAACCTGAGTTAAAAGCAAAACAAACTTTCCCCAACATTGGCCATTCAACCTCAGATTCTTTTTAGAATAAGCCAAAGTCACATAGAAAGATATCGAAGTGAAATTTTTGAAAAATATGAGTGGAAAGGAAAGTATACCCTCGAAACTATGGATGACAAGTGTCAGTCCACATGTCTTCACCATGACTATGTTCCTGAGCAAAATAATTAGAACTGTGTGCTAGCAACTCCTTAGTTCATTCTAATATGCAGCCATTTCTCTTTCTTTTTCTTTTTCTTTTTTTTTGGGGGGGGGCACAGGGTTTCTCTGTGTAGCTTTGTGCCTTTCCTGGAACTCGCTCTGTAGACCAGGCTGGCCTCAAACTCACAGAGATCTGCCTGCCTCTGCCTCTCGAGTGCTGGGATTACAGGCATGCGCCACCACCGCCCAGCTTCTTTTTCTTTTTTGAATTGCTTAGTCTCAGTTTAGGTGATGCTGTATTTTACTGTATGCTGCTAGATAATGGCAGTAGGAAAGTTAGTGGTGTATTCAGAGAGTGGTTCTTTACCTGGAGGGGAGGGACCCAAAGGCTTGATTGACGTGTGCACTGCCAATCACATCCTTGGGATTCTACATGTAAAATAAAAGCTGGCATACAGTATCAATAACAGTAATTGGGGCTGGAGAGGTGGGTCAGTGGTTAAGAGTACTTACTGCCTTCCAAAAGACCATGACAGATGGTTCACAACTGTCTACAAATCCCTAGGGAATCCAATGCCTTTTTCTGTCCTCTGAGGGCACCCAAATATACGTGACATTCACTCAGACATACATATACACAAATAAAATAAATATTAAAAAAATTAATTACCAGGGCTGGAGAGACTGTTCAGTGGTTAAGAGCACTTCCTTTGCTTGCAAATGACTTGAGTTCAGTTCCCTGCACCTACATGGAGGCCAACAACTCCCTGTAACTGGTTCCTGGGGATCCAGCACCACCTTCTGGTCTCCATGGGCACCATTTAGGCATGTGGTGCACAGACATATGTGTAGATATTCACACATACATATAAAAATAAGTCTCAAAAAATGTCTCAGCAACAGTGAACTGGTGAGAGTGTTTCATTGCCGTGTCCACACATGATGACATGGCGGTCTTAGCAGGATGTGGGGACATTTAAAATTCACCCTCCCAAGTGCAGGTGTCTTAAGTACTGGTTCTTAGTCAGGGGTGCTGAGCTGAAGTCTTTTAATTCCTGAATAAGGAATTTCCACCACCTGTCCTATGAGTCCGCAGATTCATAAAGGGTTAAAAATGGAAGAATTAGGGCTGGGGATGTAGCTCAGTGGTGGATCGCTGACCCAGCATGAGTGGAACCCTGGGTTAGATTCCAGGCTGCAACCAAAAGTCAGAGCCATTTGCCTCTTCACACATCTTACACTTTTGCCTTATTTCACACACGTCTAACACAAACGACAGTAACTATAGTGAAGTAACTGAGAAGTGTGAGCATTCCCAATTTCCCAAACGCAAAGTGACGGGCAGGCAGAACCTTGCAGTCACGCCCCCTGAAATGGAGGAACTGAAGACCGGAGACTGCCCTATGGACAGACACAGTAAGAATTACTACTGCGAGATTAACAGCAACAGGCCCTCCATCATTGGCTGCTGCTTCTCAGTGTTTCAGAGACCACACCACTGCTGCCAGGCTGAAAGAAAGTGACATGTTATTCCTATCTTAAAATGTTACTCCCTATAGAGTGGAATAGCACCCACCTTCTAGGTTCTGAGTTTGAATGTTTGAAAACCCCGTTATGCGGTGTCATTCAAAACAAAACAAAAACTGAGATGTGCCAATATTTGACCTTCATCTGGGTAAATACGAGCTGCATTTTAAGACTTCACAGCACCGTAGAGGGTCCAGGGTGACATTGACACCCTGCACTGTGTGTGTTAGGATGGACTGGTGTACCGGCCATTAGTGTGTCTTCAGCTCAGATCATAAAACCCAGCAAACACCAAGTGACTGAATGTGCTGTAGATACTGTGGGAGTCTCATCCTGTGCAATGATCCAGAGTGCAGATCTCCGCTTCTGTACCCTTCTGCCTCCATAAGGGCTCACTTCTTTATGTGGTTAGAACTTTGGTCTTTATAAGCATCTATGGTTGTGACATAGAATTGGAAAACAGAAATTGTCACATGTTATTACGACATCATCTGTTATTTTTCTTAACTGTAGTTTTAATTCCTGGTGTTGCTGTTTTAGCCCATCTTTATCAACTTGTAGGGAAAGTGGTTTCTATCTCCCCACCCCCCATTTTCCTCTTAAGACCATACTTTATGTATACCTACTAAAAACATGGTAGTAGAATGGTTTGATATGGTTTTAATCTTTAAACCTTGGGAGTTTCATTGTCAAATGTCATATTAGGGTCCACCTCTGGGAAGATTCCAGGAAACGATGACACAAAGTTAGAACGAGGAAACAAGTATGTGGTGTGATGGGGTAAGTAAGCTTGAGGTCCAGCCCTCGGCCAGCAGAGGTGGGAGAATCTGCAAAAGTTTGAGACTATCCTGGGCTATGCAGAGTGATGCAGTTTCAGAACACAAAGACACAAAACAAAATGAAAGAGAAAAAGGAGGGAGAGAGAGGTAGGGAGGGGGAGAGATAAGGAGGGGGAGAGAGAGGGAGAGGGAGAGGTAGGAAGGGGGAGAGAGGGAGGGGAGAGAGGGAGAGAGAGGGAGGTGGAGAGAGGGAGGGGGAGGGAGGGGAGAGAGGGAGGGGGAGGGAGGGGAGAGAGAGGGAGAGAGAGGTAGGGGGAGAGAGGGAGGGAGGAAGGAAGGGAGGGAGGTTAACCTCTTTTCTAGTTAAATAGATTTGCCTTTTGAAGAAAATTATGTGTGCACAGGAAGAGGAATAAATGTAGCCAAGCGGGAAGAGAATTGTGGCAACTCTTAAGACAAATCTTGTTCTCACACATCTTTTTCTTTTACGGCATCAGTGTCTGACTTTGAGCACATCCTGTTTAAATTGGTTTGAAAGCCGGCTGGATCTGTCTCCGGCACCTCAGCTTCAAAGAGGTGCCTGTAACCATCAGCCCGTGTTGTGGGGAACCTTCCAGGAGTGAACGGCAGGGGACGGGTAAAATGTAAGGATCAGCTCCATGTGTGACTCTTACAGTTACACACGGCGTGACGTCCCCTGCCCTTCCTGTCCAGGTGCTTCTCAAACATAACTCATTCACTGACCACCTGCCTCTGTGGTCATTTCCTTCTTTAAGTTTGAAATAAGTTTACTCTTTCTGACAAAAATGATGTCTGCTGTCCCGAGTCGCTACCACAGGAAGGGAACCCCTTTCTCTTAAGCCCTGGTGGATTACAGTTTCAAACATAATTGTGAGAGTTAACACATTTAATATGAGAACTGAGAGTGCCCATGTCACAGAGAGTGCAGCTATTTAAATGAAACCCAGGTCCTTTAAGACAATGCCTGCTTCTCGGGTTAGGAGCTGACCATCTCACAGGAATGGGACACTGCAGTAAAGTCTGTAAATGTCACTCAATCAAAAGTGATTACTGTTGTGTTTTGTGTCTGGTTGATTCCCCTGGACGACAGTACCAGGAACTGCCTGCGTAACTCACGGTCACACTTGACATGCTTATGAGTTATGAGGCCTGGAGGTGAAGTTGTACAGACCGAAGGACAAAGTGAATCATTTCAGGCTCATCAGCCACAGGTGTGCTCAGTGGTCCCACGGGCACTGTGGGGACTATCCCCCAATTCCAGGGATTTACGTTCTCCGGGGTCTCTAGGTCTCCCAGGTGTCTCAGTCCCCTCCCAGGTCTCTTGGTCCCGTGATGTATGTTGGTCCTCCCCCCCCCCCGCCCCGGTTTCTTGGTCTTCCAGGCCTTTTGGTCCCCCAGGTCTCCTGGTCCTCCTGGGTCTCTTAGTGCTCACTTGTCTCCTGGATAAAGCAGAGGCATCCTAGATACTGACACCCCTCCTTCAGTCATTGCCAAGGGTAGTGTGGACAGCAAACCACACTGCCAGGGGAAGTCCTCAGGTGAAGACTCATCTTGCTCATTTCCCATCCAGCACAGGCTATCGCCTGAGGTACCTCCCCGCATGGATAGCAGCTATCCGCCCCTGCATATTGCTTCACCTTGCTTGGAGCAACAGCAGCCCAGGCAGGTCAAGCTGCTCTTTGTCTCTGAGCTTTCTGGTTCAAGAAGCAGGTGTTCCCTGACATCATGGAAGTCCCAGGAACAGGCCACTCGGTTCCCTATAAAGAGAGTGGGATGACATTTCAGATGCCGCTAGTGCCCCTAGGAAGTGCAGAATCTGGAGGGTGGCGTAGAGCACGCCTGCAGGACAGAGAGACAAGTGTAAGTCTGAAATCAACCCTGCCGTACAGGGCAAAGTGCTGGGTTGGAAAACTGGCATTTCACTGCGTTGAGGATTAACACAGGACCTTCCGCAGGTGTGGTCAGCATCATCAAAAGACATATGAAGACGCTTTGAAGGTGGGTCCCCCTCCCCAAGTCTTCCTTCACTGAGGTGACAGATGAACAAAACGAGCCAAGTGTTAAAACATGCAACCATGAAACTTAGGGAAAAAGACAAAGAAATACCATGATTTGATCTTGTAAAATAGAATCCCATGAGGAAAAGAGTGAAAACTGAAAGGGAAAGAAATGGCTGCTACTGTCTAGGACGAAGTACTAATTTCATGAGTATTCAGTTCCTTACAATTGTCTTAAAATAATAATGAAATCAGAAACATCCAAGATCCCAACAGTGGTAGCAGGAGCTAGAGAGTCACCAACGGGAAAAGAGCCTGCACCTTTGGTTCCCGCCCCGCTCTTGAAGCCGATTCTTAAAGGGCCTTCCAGGATGCCCCATGCACTCTAGCAAGATTGTTCTATGTTTTCAGATTAAATTTTGGACTTTTTTTTTTAATTAAAAAGTAGTTTTTTTGCTGGGGAGGGAGGGATTGTAGAAACGGCTCAGCAATTAAGAACACACTTGCTGCTTTCCCAGAAGGTGAGAATTCGGCTCCCAGAACCCATGTTCTGTAGCTTACAACCACCTGTCACTCAAGGGAGTCAGATGCCCTCTTCTGACCTTATGGGCATCTGCATGCTCGTGTGCATACACACTACACACATACACAAAACAAACAAGTAAAATGAATCTTTTAAAAAAGAAAGGGGCCACATTCACACATTCGGTAGCTGCTGTCATTTTGTCTCATCCTCTGACTGTAAGCCACTTAACAGAAGGAGCCTCTCCACACGGCAGCAAAGTGTAGATATCTCAGGACCCAGGGGACTTGCTTTGCAAAAACCATGATGGAGTTCCAGAGGGTGCCCTGCAGTGAATCACTCCATCTTCATCATTTACTTTTTAACAATCAAAGTTCTTAATCAACATCACTTGAACGAACACATATATTCTCTCACACACTGTTTTATATAGAGGAACTGGGTTTCTGATATCAATTCTGCATCTATAATTTTTGCACATAGTGAAAATTACTTCAAGTGAGCAAGCAAGTTGCAAACCCCTCCAGCAGCACAGACTTCAACGTCCTCCCCCTAGCCTGCGGGCGTTGCTCATGTAGGCCAAGGACTGACGCTTTGTGACATGCATGCTCCCCGTTTGTCTATGTGTGTCTTCATTTTCTTTAAGCTGTCTTTTGAATGAGTGGCAGTTTCTAATTTTACTTAAATTTCTCAACTTTCCTTTGGACTTTGGGTTTTTGTTTTGTTTAAACATTTGTTTTCTTCTCCCTACCTGAATTCTCAAGTACTTAGTCCCACATACCCTTTCTCTGTTTGGGGCTTACTACACCTGTATAAAATCTTTGTGTCTGCAGCATGATGATACAAATTCACTTTTTTCTCCCCACTTCTGGAAGGTGGTTTTGAACATGTGGCTTTGCCTTGTGTGACTTTGAGCCTCCCTGACATGTCAGGTCTGCACGGTTGCCCAGTCAACCTGTGAGTTCTCCTTCCTTGCCTATGATGATGCCCTTGTTTACCAGAGGCCGATACGCCACGGTCTTTACTACTAGGCATTTAAAGGAACCCTCACTGGCAAACCCCATCAGCTCATTCTGCAAGAGGCTCTTAGATGACCAGGTAACTCTGTTTCTGGTACAATTGGAACTAGTTTGACAAGTTTAATGAGCCACCTCGCGAGGATTGCATGAATTTAGAAATGTTGGACATCTTCAAAGACACCGAGTTCCCTACCCACAGACATGACACATTTCCCCATCTGCTTAGGAGAGTTTCAACTTTCTTCATACAAAATCTTGTAATTTTGCCTGTAGAGGTCTCGAGCAGATTTGGTTAGATTTCTTCTGAGTACTCTGCATCCTTTTTCCTTTTGTCAATACTGTGCGTATACAAAACTTTACTTTTTTTAAATTGTTGTTGCTTGGGTAAATAAATAAAACACTCAGTGATTTTGTTCAACACTCTTACCAGTCCTCATATTTTGAATATATGAGGAGATTTCCTTGGAGATGCTGTGGGGTACCATTATTCTTATGTCTTCTTTTTCAAATTCCTTTATGTTCCTCAGCAAACCTCATCTTACTCCCAGGCTAGAGCCACTAACATTGTACAAGGGTGGAGTCTTCCTTTAATCTACTCTTGTGTGCATATTCCTATGTGTGTGCACACGAGTATGTGAGGGGTGTGTGTGTGTGTGTGTGTGTGTGTGTGTGTGTGAACACAGGCAAGGGGTCCATGTTGGGTGTCAACATCAATCTCTTTCCACCTTACACTCTGAGACAGAGTCCCCCACTGAACCTGGAGCTCACAGAGTCAGCCGGCCTGGCTCTCTGGAGACCTGGAGCGATCCTCCTGTCCACTTCTCCCATGTTGGGAGGACAGGAACGTGTTGCTGCTCCTGGCTTTTACACAGGTTCTGGGAGCACGTCCTGGCTCAGCCACCTCTCCCCTGCCCCTCTGTTCCTTTGTAACGGAGATGTTTAGACTCTGTGGTTTGGTAAAATATTTGTTTTAAGAATTTTTTTTTAGGTTCGGTTTAAATAAAAATTCTTCCATCCAAATAGACTAATAACCTTAAACTAAAAGGACATAAAAGTTTATAATGACATTTTTTTTCACACTAGTGAGACAATCTTTGGCTTTCTGGTTTAATTTAAAACTATAATGAATTATGGCCAGGCGGTGGTGGCGCATGCCTTTAATACCAGCACTTGGGAGGCAGAGCTAGGCGGAGCTCTGTGAGTTTGAGGCCAGCCTGGGCTACAGAGTGAGTTCCAGGAAAGGTGTAAAGTTATACAGAGAAACCCTGTCTCAAAAAACCAAAAAAAAAAAAAATCAAACAAACTATAGTAAATTACATTAACTGATTTTTTAAAATATTCACTGAAATTTACTAAAATAAATCTAATTTGGTCCTTCTTTAATTTTGGGTTCCATAGTTCAAGAGTCAGACACGCGGCCAGGCGTTGGTGGTGCACGCTTTTAATCCCAGCACTCGGGAGGCAGAGCCAGGTGGATCTCTGTGAGTTCGAGGCCAGCCTGGGCTACCATGTGAGTTCCAGGAAAGGCACAAAGCTACACAGAGAAACCCTGTCTCGAAAAACCAAAAAAAAAAAAAAAAAAAAAAAAAAGAGTCAGACACGGTAGCAAGGTAAGGACCCCTCATCTGGGATTTCTGGAATCTACTCCGTACCTGTGGCAGGGTGGGGTGGGCAGGGAAGGAAGAGGGGGGGAGGGGGTTTGGGGAGGGGGTCAGCATCTGTCTGCCTGCTGTAAGTCTGTATGTCTTGATCTGCAAGTAGTCTTTCTCACTCTCAGAAAGGCAGATGGGTCCAATGTCTTTTCTCTGAGTCTGGCTCCTAGAGTTTCTGACTACATAAAAGTTCCAGTCATTATGAAACTGAAAATATGACCTTGTCACCTTCTTTTATACCTTATGGCATGTGACAGCCAGAATTTCATAGAACATAGCCGAGGTATTTTCCAGAAGGGAAAAAAAAATCAGAGGCTTTCAAATCTTTGTGTGTGCAGGTATGTATGGAGGCCAGAGGTCAGCCTCGGGTCAGTTCTCAGGTGCCCTCCATGTTGTAGTTTTTGTTTTGTTTTGCTTTAAGATATCTCCAGTTGGCTTGGGATTCACTGATTAGAATAGACTGGCTTCCCAGCAAGACTCAGGGCCTCATGGTTGCAAGGCAATCACTTCTCCAACCAAATTATCACCCTACCCTTCAAGTATTAGAACTCAGTCTTTCAATCTAGGCAGTGTTTATTAGCTATTCCCTTTTACTTAGGAAGAACATAATACTTTATGTATGTCCTTCAAATAGAATTTGATATAGTGCTAATCCACACTAATATGTAGCAACATTAAATAAAATGTATTTAACAAAGTTACTTTAAAAAAGAAAGAAAGAATTCTAAAAGGGCAAATCACTTTCTCAACACATTGTATATAAATGGATGTTTATTTGCAAAACGAATTCCATGTAAATCATCCTTCCTTTACATTCAGATCAAAGTCATGTGACTTCCTGAAGGGAGATGGCAGAGCCCGATGTTGAGGGCTTCCTTGTGCTACTCACTTCTGTGTGGTCAAGACTGCCACAGGAATTCACACCAACCACAAGGTACCCCAACAAGTGTTGCACTGGGATACATATCCCAGATCCCTCTGTGAAGCTGCCTTCACCCCAGAAGTCACACTTAGTGATTCACTACATGGAATCAAGATGAGATTTCACAAGACGGACAAACAGGACGACGTGCAGGAAGTTACTGCATGAATGGGGTCAGCGCAGGGCATGTGGTCAGTGCAGGGCACGGGGTCAGCACAGGCATGGGGTCAGTGCAGAGCATGGGGTCAGTGCAGGGCATGGAGTCAGTGTAGGCATGGGGGTCAGTGCAGGGCATGGGGTCAGTGCAGGGCATGGGGTCAGCACAGGGCATGGGGTCAGCGCAGGCATGGGGTCAGTGCAGGCATGGGGTCAGTGCAGGCATGGGGTCAGCGCAGGGCATGGGGTCAGCGCAGGCATGGGGTCAGTGCAGGCATCGGGTCAGTGCAGGCATGGGGTCAG
>CABHPQ010173119.1:27551-64705 GCA_902168405.1 Peromyscus aztecus | reverse complement strand
GGCATGGGGTCAGTGCAGGCATCGGGTCAGTGCAGGCATGGGGTCAGTGCAGGGCATGGGGTCAGCGCAGGGCATGGGGTCAGTGCAGGGCATGGGGTCAGCACAGGACATGGGGTCAGTGCAAGCATGGGGTCAGTGCAGGGATGGCATTGAGTGTCTGGGGGTTGCTACAGCTTTGCTGACTCTTAGAACTCCCTCAAATCCTTATAAACCTGGTTGCATGACAAAGTCAACAGAACACACTCTCCAAAGCCAAGGACAGCCACAAAGTGGCACGCTCACTCTGGTTTCCCACTGCTGTCCCTTTAGCCTACCCCCCGAGTGAGGTGACATCATTTCGTTTCATTTTTCCTTCTCTTCTCAGGGAGCTGTAACGTGGCCTGAACTCTGTACCACACCAGGTTCAAGACAGGATCAGTAAATGCTCCATCCCACTTCAGCCTCTCCCACCTGCTCCGTCCGGAAGAAGGCCCAGGTCTTGTGCATAGGTACATCCATGGATATGGCCCTGCCCTCTCTAGAGGCGTCAGTCATGGTTTTCTCCAGCTACCACCTGCCTGACTCAGCAACAGTGACCCCACAGCAAGCATCCCTCACTGGGAGGTAATGGCCTCCTACTGGAGCCTGGGGCCATCAGCCCTCTCACCGCCACACCGGAGTTCTCCAAGGTCCTGAACCCAGAAGCGCTTCTCCAGTCTTGGAGTTTAAGGATCATAGTTCAAGGGTCGGACGCTCTCCAGGAATTGAATATCTGTACCCACACTTGTACCCACTTAACTGTGGGAGCTTCCTGAGCAAGGCAGGCAGATTTGGGGTTCTGCTTGCCACCTGCCATCCTGGATCTGCCTGTGAGGGATGCGCTTCCAGCCGCTACAGGGACCTCATCTAATGGCTGTGCCCTGTTCTGCTGAGGCACAGGACACTTGCTCTTCTTCATTTTCCTGCAGTTAGGTATCACTGCTTTTAGGATTTATTTTGAAGTCACACACAGCATCTGAGTGGATGTGTTATACATACTTTTTGCTTTATATTTTACATCATTCCCATACAGATTTCTACCCACAGGAGTGATGATCCCCAGGTACTGAACAGCTGAGAGTGTCCCATACACTGCTGAATGACGTCCAAAAAGATCTGTCCCAATTGTGTGTGAAAATGCCCCTCTCTTCACACCTCTTCACTGCAAGGCTCAAATAGTCATAGTCGTACCTTGTGACATATCGTATACTTTTCTCTGGTTGATGACAAAGTCAAGTGTTCTCAGCAGAGGAGCACATGTATCTCCTATATTCTCTACCTATCCCATTAGGTTTTTTTTTTTTTAAAAAAAAAAAAAAGGTTTATTTTTGTGTACATGTGTGTGCCTGTGTGAAAGTATGCACACTGTGTGCATGCAGGTGCCCATGGAGGCCATAAGAGGGCGCTGAGTGCACTGGAACTGGAGTTAAACACAGTTGTGCACCTCCATGTGCGTGCCAAGCATCAAATTTGGGTCCTCTGCAAGAACAGCCTATGCCCTTAACCACTGGGAAATCCCTTTGGTCCAATTCCTGCAGTTTTACAGTCTTTTCTTGGGTTGCCCAAGCTTTTCACACACGTTTATTACCATACCTTTATTACCGTATCACTTCATGATACATCTACGCTAGGTGTTTTCTGAATTTAGGTGAACTGTAATTTTGTTCCTTTCATGTCTTAACCTAAGAAAGTAAAAATTTCTTAGTGAATGTGAAAATTGTTCTCTATTTTACATTAACATTTATTCAGTGGTCCTGCATACTTTGAGATTTCTTATATACTCAGACATCAGAATCAGTTATTTTCCGATAACTTACTGTTTTTATTCTTTAATTCTCTTATTTTGGTAATTGATATAAAATCTAAGCTGTCTATTCTCATTATACTAATACTAAATGTCAATACCTAATATTTAATAATCTATATTTTTCCTACTGGCCATATTATTTCTGCTGTTTTCAAGTGCAAACAATGAACTTTTCACAAATGAAGGTGTTGTTTTTGACATTTTCCTGTGTACCTGGGGAAGTACCCAGCATCAGCAGGTCTCTCTCTCTCTCTCTCTCTCTCTCTCTCTCTCTCAGCCTTTTAAAAAATAGTTTATTTATTTTTATTTTATTTGCATTGGTGTTTTGCCTGTATGTATTTCTAAGTGAGGGTATTAGATCTTGGAGTTAAAGACAGTTGTTAGCTGCCATGTGAGTGCTGGGAATTGAACCTGGTTCCTCTGGAAGAACAGTCAGTGCTCTTACCCAATGAGCTATCTCTCCAGCCCCACACAGGTGGTTATATTTTACTCACTTAAAAGTTATGTTCAGTAAGTGTGTCTCTGACTCTTGGTCCTGTTCTTGGGACTCTTTTTCTTCTGTTGGGTTGCTATGTCCGACTTCAATATGATAGTTTTTGCTTCATTTTATTATATTTTATTATGTCATGTTTGATTGTTATATCTTAGAAGCCTGTTCTTGGGGCTGGAGAGATGGCTCAGTGTTTAAGAGCATTGGCTGCTCTTTTGGAGGATCAGGGTTCGATTCCCAGCACCCATATGGCAGTAGGCAAAACACCAATGTACATGAAATAAAAATAAATAAAATTTAAAAAGAAGCCGACAGAAAGGGAATGAATCTGGAGGGGATTTGGGAAGGAACGGGTAGGAATAGAGGAAGGAGAAACTGTAATCAGGATATATTGAATGAGAAAAGAATCTATTTTCAATAAAAGGAAAAAAGTGGAAAAAATTATGTTCAGGAATGTTGCTTGCGGCTATTTAAAAACCTATTTTATTTAATATTCACACATGGATGTAATGTGTTTGGAGCCCTGCTCTTCCTATTCTTACCTTATACCCCTCCCCCCACCCACCACACACTTTCCCCTCCCAACTTAGTGTTTTCTCTTTAAAAACAAATGCCCACTGAGTTCATATAGTGCTGTCTGCATGTGCATGGGGCTAACAGGTATTTTAATGGTAGCAGAGACTGAAGTTGAACTCAGTCTGTCTCCAAACAAGATGGGTGATAATTAGGAAACTTTGTAGAGTGGATTCTTGCACAGCAGCAGACATGAGCACATCCCTTGACTAAGGAACAACAGTGGGAAAGGGACCGAGGACCAACTTTCCCCCATCTCTTTTTCCTGACTGTGGACACAATGTAACCAGCTGCCTTGGATTCCTTCTGCCGGCCATCCCCTCCATGATGGACTGTGTCTCTTCAAACTGTATGCCAGAATTAACTGTTTTCTTTAAGTTGCTTTTGTTAGACATTTTGTTACACCAAAGAGGGGAAGTACCTAGTCAACTCGATGTCACATTTGGTGATGAGGACTCAGGATGGCCTCTGTCTGCAGTGTTCTAGAGAGGAGGGATACACAGAAGCACTAGCAATAGTTTGTTACCTCAACCTGTTTGAACACCCTATTCTGTAGACCTGAGTAATGGATAAATGATCTGTGACCTGGCCAGAGACAGAGAGGGAGGGGGGACTCCCCAGGAAGGTGGGGCTCCTGAGGGAGATGGGGAAGGGAAATGATGGCGTCTCCTAGGCTTGGTGGAATGTTTTGCAGATGGAAAGTAACTAGAGCCTCTGAGGGTGGATGGTAGAGGGAACAGTAGAGCCAAGGACACAAGGAAGACACCGTGAGAGACAAGACCCTTGTCAGGTGCCTCGGCCATCAAGTCATTGCTGGGCCTTTCTGCTTGTGGCCACAAGCTCTGTTTTCTATCTCATCCACATAGAGTTAGAGTTGGCCACTGGGACGAGGCTGATGAGCCCCAGCCTGGGCAGTGCAGTGTCCTCGGCTGGCTTCTGAGACTTCAGGATAGCCAGCAAGCTGCACTTCCTGAGAGAAGCAGCTAGAAGTCTCTCAGTGACTTTTAAAGTGGTGTTTAGGTTTAATACTCTCCAATTATCAACCTAGTAAAATAGATTAATTTGTCTTTTAGGGAAATGGAAGTGCTTAATGGAGTCAGACAGAACCGTGAGTACTCCATAAACCACGGCTGGAGTGAGACAGCAGTGTTGGACCAGAGGATGTGTGTCTGGCCCTCCCGGTCCTCTCCCCTCTCCTATGCATCCTCCCTTTGCACCGTGAAGAGCCCTCCTCGCTCACCCAGCTCCCCTCAGAGCCTGTCAGCCTGGTTCTGTGCCACACTGACTCTGATCTAAGCCCTGAGTCACATGTAGTTCCAGCTCCAGCATTGAGATACAGTTATAAAACATCTTTTGCTGTGGGCTACTCACTAAACACCCTACATCATTATCCCAAGCACCTCAGTATGGTCCTCCAGGTGAAGCACTCCAAATTGCCCCCTAACGGATAGGTATTGGTTTTCTCAAAATTTCCTCTTCTCGATGGATGCTTCGCTTACTGACCTGCTGTATCAGTCCATAAATTCTTTTAATAACAAGAATGGGGACCCAGATCAAATGGGTCTGACCTCCCCAGTCAACCTCCTGTCCAACAGACTAGTGGGAGCTCTGCCTCTTTGTTCCCTAGTCAGCAGGTGGCACAGGAGCCCACTAGAGCTGCATTGGTACAGAGTACATCACTTCTACTAGAAGGCTGGTGGCCAGGATGCTTCATGTACAGGGAGATGTCACCTTCTCCCAATTGGAAGAAAGGAGGAGCAAGCAAGCTAAATGCCAGACTGCAGTTGTGGAAGTCAGTGTGTCCACATTGTGGATCCAGCAGGTGCTGGAAGATCAGGCCGACACCTGGATTGAGGAGTACAGCTCTTCTCTTCTCTCTGCATTTGTTAAACATGAACTACCCATAGGAATCTTGGATACTAAGAGACCCAAGACCTGGCCTCTTCACTCAGAGTCATTAAACTAAAAGACGTGGAGGTGATTCTTGCCATACAAGTGGCTCTTTGAGTCACATTCTGGGTGTTCTCTGGAAGCCCCATGTCACACACGGCATGGGGGAAGCAGAGAACTCATGAATCCCAAAACCGGCCAGGTGGGAAGAGTTGCCAGTGACTTGCTTTTCTGCATGCTATAATTTGCTGAGCCAGAGGTGGAAGCTGGGCTGTGTGCCATGCGCAGAGCCTCACGTTGGGCATGGGGGAGGCAGTGTTGGTCCTCAGTTTCTGCCTGAGGAAGCTGGATGGAAAGCAGACACCACAGGGACAACCACACATGGGTCACTGCGGGTGTGGTAACGTCCCCTCCCCTCTTCCTACCCCACGGAGACACAGAAGGAAGTCATCAACCTGACGACATTCTCAGCCCTGTGCTTCTTGAAGGTCCTAAAGGTGTCCTTCATGTTGGAGGGTGGCTTCTGTTGCTGCCAACCCAGCAGCAGCTGCAACCTAGAGGGGTGCCTAGAATCTAACCACCTCCAGATCCCCCAGTGCACACATGGAGGGCGATGGCATGAATGTGCTAGGTTGGGCCTGGGTGAGCTGCTCTCCCAGGCAGAGGCCTGTGCAGTGACTCCTTACTATAAGCAGGCCCAGAAAGACCACCTTCCTTCAGTGGACCAGCCAGCCTTGGGCCAGTGTAATGCTACTCCACACAGCTGGCTGGGCAGGTCCCTGGAAATGTGAAGTTCGTGTTTACAGAGAAAGTGTCCCAGACACCACTTCTGGAGCTGTTCTTTGTAACCTTGCCTCCAGACAGCTGATGTATATATTGACCTTGGCAATTTGGCACGATCTTTACAACATAGTCTAAGCATTGGTGGCTTGAGGGGCACCTGTGAGAAATGAGTTCACCATTCTGGACTGGCGGTAAGAGGAAAGAGTAACGCACACTTTTTCTTTCTCCTACCTCAACATGCCATGGCAAGTGCCAGAATGTTTGATGAGGAGAAGAGTCACTCTCCAAAGATCCTAACTAGTAAATTAATTAAACAGAACTTTCCAACTCGAGAGGAACCTTCAGATGAAGGCATTAGGCACTGGCTACTGATGGATACTGGGACGGGGGATCATCATGTCTTCAATTGCATGCCCAGAGTTGCAGTTGATCACACAGGTGGCCAATATTAAACTGAATGGATCACAAAGCAAAGCAAAAGAAGACATGAATGTGAGAAACAGGAGAGGTAAATAGATAAGATATTTAACAATAGATAATACTAATAAATAGATAAGCGAGGGTGAGGTGAGAGCAACCAGGACACCCTATACGCATGTATGAAGCTGTCAAAGAACACATTTAATAAAAGTTGCCATTACGAAAGATGACAAGCCACTTCATGTGTGCAGTGGCACGTGTAACCTTGCTGGGGGAATTGGACCTGAATCCAATCAGACCTTTGCCTCCAGCCGTATAGAGAAGATGGGGTTGCTGCCATGTGCCATCATGACTCAGCCTCATGTGGTCTTGGGAATGGCCATGCTGTAAACAGATGGGCCATAGGAGTAAGAACAGAGTGGGAAGGTACATAAGACTGAATGGGAGTGGATGACACAAAGTTAAGGGGTGCTTAACCGGAAAGGAGGGCCTTGTGGCTGCATAGAAGACCATCTAGGGTCTTCTGGGAGTCTGGCTTAGTATTGGCCACTTAGCCAATGCATTGGCTTTGGATCAACCCACTGCAGATTTCGTATGTCATGAAGCAATCTCCTGAGGGCTGATGCCTCAGTTGATAAGGCACTTGCCTTTCAAGAATGAAGTCCTGAGTTGGATCCCCAGAACCCACATTTTAAAAAAGTCGGACATGATAGCGAGTGTTAGTAACCCCAGCACTGGAGAGACAGAGACTGGCAGGCTCCTGTGGCTCCCTAGCCACCCAGCCCAGCCTGCCTGATGAGTTTCAGGCCAATGAGAGACCCTGTCTCATAAAAGCACACCTGAGAAATGACACTTGTGGTGGTTGTCTGGCCTCTACAGGCAAGTGTGCTCACAAACACATGTACCCACAAACACTCCTGTTTCCAAACTGGAGGGTGTTTCACTTCCTCTCTCTCCAAAGCTCTTGCTCTGGGCTCAACAAAGAAGAGAGCTCACCTCTCATGCTGTGTGTCAATGGAGACAGACACACACTTTTCTGTGGAGGTGGGTAATGCTTTTATTTCTGGTCAGAGTGAAAATCAATCATGAACTTCCACATGGAAAATCACCAGCCTGAGCACCTTTGGAGAAGACAGTACATCCATTCCTGTATCGACTTGCTTTTCCACAAACTCATGGGCATCGGTTGCTAGGAGCAGGCCAAGAGAATGTTCAGGCCTATGTGTGGGCAGAGGGGAATTCCTGGGGGATGCCAAATGGATGGCAGGGGATTGAGATGTACCATTAATAAACCTGGCCTTTATAGGGCCTTGCAAGAGAAAAGCAAGCTTCCGTACAAAACAGACCCTCAGGACTGAGTGAGCAGCAGGAGGTGTGTGCGCCAGGACTCTTTTACTTGCAAAGCATGTGGGTAAGTCCAAACTGTGGCTATTCGATGTTGCCTTGAGCTTCACTAAGGCCTCAAAGCCAAGGGGCGGAGCTGCCTGCCCTGCAAACAAGAATGTGGTCAGAGCCGCATCCAACATCCTTGACCTGTCATTTGCCAGCAGGTATTGGAAGAGGGGCATTCAGGAGCCTGGGTAGAGTGTCTGGTGTAGACTGGTGGACTTTGTTCTCCCAGATCTAGTGGATGCTGATGAGCGGTACTGAGAAGCCATCCCTTAGGATCCACAGGGCGCAGGTTCACGGCCCTTCCAGACCCTGCAGGTGCCTAAACACGGGGACACTCAAGTGGGTGCATGAAATGACACAGTCTTGCATGTAACCTCTGCACATTATACCAACAACTATCTGTAAGTTACTGATGCACGTACTATGATGTAAGCACTGAGCACAATTGCCATCCTGTGCTTTAGGAAGCAATGGCATAGGAAAGTGACTGTGTACTCAGAACAGAGGCAGATTTCTTTTTAAGTGTGTGTGTGTGTGTGTGTGTGTGTGTGTGTGTGTGTGTGTGTGTATTTAATTATGTACCAAAAATAAATCATAAGGAAAAAAACCCAAGATTCTTCTGCGGGTGAGATTGCAGTGTTCACGGACAATAACATCACACATATCACAGCTGCAATTGCCCATGCGTTCACACCCCAGCACGAGCCACAGACATTCCTTGCACAGGGATGGTTCTTATTAGGGCACCACAGGTTTCTGCCTTAACTACAAAATCATATCAGTGTGTTCATAAACCGTAAGCATGTCCTATCTGTGTTTTTTTAGAAAACAAAAGCCATTTACTCTATGGAATACAAGAGAAAAATCAAATGTTTTCAATCTGACTTGAATTGAACTCATTGAATTGAATCCACAGAGGCAGAGCTCTCGGATACAGAGGGGCAACTGTCTTTATGAGAGGTGACCTCCTGAGCTGTAAGTCCTACGAGACCTGCATGGATCAGTGTGCAGCCTGGAGCTGCTAAGGGGTAGGGACCCCAGGACTGGTGGACAGAGCTAAACAAAGGTAGAGAGCACACACCGTGAGGAAGCCAGGACGTCTGTGAGAGAGGCGTGTCCTTCCTGAGCTGGGCAGGGAACCAGGAGGTCTGGTTTCCCACAGGGAGGGTAGCTGCTACTTCAGGGGCTGGAGTAGCAGGGAGCGAGGCACAAGCCTGGGGCATCCACCAGGGAGCTCCATGGTCACTTTGATAAAAGTACAAAGTGTTCACGAGAGTTAGAGCGAGAGGACCCCCGTCTGGAGAGCCAGGGTGGTGGCACCAGCCACATCAGGAAGGCAAGGGCGGAAATTTCAGGGGCTTCCTGACTAGAAGATCCCAGCAAGACCAGGAGATTTGATTTCGAAGGAAGCCTCAGGATCCTTCAAATCCTGTGCTGAGCAAGGGAAGATCTTCACCTCAGCTGGAATCCCAGAGCCCGAGAGACCTGCCTTCTCATTCCCTCACACTCATCCTCACGCTCCTTCCCCTCACACCCATCCTCACAAACCTCCTCACACTCATCCTCACACTCCACCTCACACTCATCCTCACACTCCTCCCTCACACTCATCCTCACACTCCTCATCACACTCATCCTCACACTCCTCATCACACTCATCCTCACCCTCCTCCCTCACACTCATCCTCACCCTCCTCCCTCACACTCATCCTCACCCTCATCCCTCACCCTCATCCCTCACCCTCATCCCTCACACTCTTCCTCACCCTCTTCCCTCACACTCCCCCCCTCCACACTCCCCCTTCCTTACACTCAGCCTCTAGCAGGAGTCCACAGACTCTGCCTCAGTCAGATTACTCAGACATGAAAAACAGGCTTTGTTTCTTTTTTGGCACATTTGAGTGATGAAGTAGAGTCGATTTAAAGAGAATATAGACATTATGGCATGGTTATTTTTTTTTTCTAATATGTTCTTCTTTAAAAGAGTCCCGTCGAGCAGCTGGCCCGAGTCCTTGTTGGTAGATTTGCATCACATGTAAGCGAAACAGCTGTAGACGAGAAGGTACGCGGCCCTAGTGGAGGATGCTGTGCTGTGAGCACCACCTGCAAACCTTGGTACCCCTCCTTCAGGGACTGCTGGGCAGCTGGGTTTACAAAGCACCTCCTTGTGGCAGAGCCTTCTGGCTGGATGTTTGTTTTCTCACATGGCAGAATTAATTATTAAGGCTTCTTCTGCCATTGACTAGGTGACTTCTCGCCACCCCAGGCACACTTCTCCAAGTGTCCCCTGCCTCCCATCTCCTTCCAGGCTTTGCTCACAGGTCACCCTAGTCCACCCCCTTTGCCTTTCCTGCTCTTTTATTGCTCACAGCATCGGTCACTTGGAGTTCGCAGAGTGACACGTTCATCTGCAGTGTCTTCTCTTCCAAGCATCTTTCCCACGATGTGAACATCGGCCCACGAGAGCATGTTCACGGACACACCAGCTACTTACAGCATAAGCTTCTATGGCCATGCGGTGGTTGGTTGATGCTTGTTTTTCCATGCCTTCCAAACACATTTTCTGAATCTGTCAACTATTTTGGAGGATATGCCCCCTTAAAAGAACACGAACCTCTGTTTTTGTTTTTTTGGTTTTTTTTTTTTTTTATTCAAAATGAGGTTCTCAGCCATACGTGGGATTTAGCAACAAAACACTCAAGTTAAAAAAAAATAAACTAAAACAAATGTTATGAGGTCAAGCTCGAGTATGTTATTTTTGTCAAAATAAAAAAGGTTTATAGATTTTTTTTTAATGTGGAAATTGCTGGTGAAAAGTTTACTTGGCACCCTTTCAAAGGTTGTTATCTATTAATTAATTAACAATTATTGTTAAGAGGCGGTTGTTTGCTTTGGAATCAGTGTGGTGCATGTCACAGTACTTACTAGGGACAAGTCAGACAGCCACGCTTCATAGCAGACTCTCTTGAAGCACTGGTTATTTTTTAAGCTCAGCAAAAACATTGTTAGGAATATCCCTGCAGCTCTGTAACTATACACATTTCGGGCAAATACGATGGGCACAAGTTCCAACAGGAAGCAGAACACGGAAAATAGATAGCATTGAGCATTTGCAAAGTCACATCCCACTAAAGTGTTGCCAGAATAAGTGGGTTCCTGCAGGGAAATTTTTATCTCTTCTAGACTATTTGAAGTAAATGGATTCAGCTGAATAAAGGATGTGGTTTAAAATATTAGGACTAGTCCCTTCTTTCAGCCCCATTCTATGTGGGAGATACGCTAATAACAGGTTTTATATGAATGCATTGAAGGGCTGCATTGGAGATGATGTCACTTTCAGTTACCAGGATCCTGACAGGTGCAGGAGTGTGCCGTCCTATTCTTGCATTATTGCAGATGCAGCTTTGCAAATGCATTGCGTATAGGCAAAATGTCACTTGAGACTACAGTGAGAAAGATGTGTATTTGACTGACTTGTGCTGTCCATTATTGGGTGCCCAGCCCAACCCTGAGCTCTGGGGTCAGATGGAACAGATTTCCTCAGGTGCAGCCAGCTGCCTGGCACAAACCTGCATAAAAATGATGACCTGAATGTGTGGGGCAGGCTGCATTTGTGACTCCCTCGGCAGAATGGCTCAACGTAGGCACAGCCCCTTAGGGTTGGTTGTGCAGTGTTTATCATGGCAAATAGATTCTTCCATCACAGATGTTAAAACTTACATTGAGATGGTAAATTATATTAACAGTGCTTTCCCAGGGACATGGATGGACAGTGTAGATAGGCCTTAGAATCCAATGGGAAATTCCTTGTTGAATATTTGTGCTCACAGCCAGACTCAATCATTGTTTATCTTGGAAGGCTCCTATGTGATAGCTGTTTATACAGTTTGGCAAATCATACAGTGTGTCTAGCAAAAGCAACTTAAAGTCATCATTTTGTTTTACTTACCTGAGGCCAACTTCTCCAAATATGAACTGCCACACACACAAACATGCACACGCCTGTATGATCACATGTGTGCACATAGATGAATGTTCCAGAGATTAAACATTGAGTATCTTCCCTGATTGCCCCCCACTTATTCATGTTTTATTTATTTTTGAGACAGTATCTCCCACTGAATCGAGAGCTCACTGATCGGCTAGACTATTTAGCAAATAAGCTCTCACCATCTTCCTGTCTCTACCTTCCAGGCCTGGAATTACAGGTGCGGCCTACTGCACCCAGCTGTTTATGTGGGTGCTGGGGACTGAACTCAGGTGCTGAGGCTTGCACATCAAGCATTTGACCCACAGAGCTACCGACTCAGCACTTCTTATCTTCCTGTGGGAACATTCTGCAAGTCCTATCAAATCAGAACAGAAGGTCGTTATCAACCAGCACACTCACCTACCTAGGACGTTGTTTGCTTGCACGTATTCAAAGCAAGCTCTGTAAGTAACTGAGTAAACACGTGCTCATGAGGTAAATGAAGCGGGGTGCGTTCTTTTCATCTGATGATGTGCGTGCTTGGTGAGGAGGGCCTTGTTCAACGTCAGGCATTGTAGTGCTGTGAGGAAGCCCAGTACAGGCAGTTCCGGCAGGGTCTGACCTGTGGTCGGTGCCTGTGGGGATTTAAGGATTGCAGCGATCCTCAAGAGTTTCGTATGCTCACATTTCCTAACTCTGTGACCTTGAGCAGTTAGTGACCTATCAGACTGTCGTTCTTCTCTCCATCCGTTCAGAAGTTAAACTTGTAATGTTATGTGTACGGTGTCAACTGTATAATTCGCTCAGTACCAAATACATGATGGTGTCTTAAGACTGCACAGAAGGCGTGAGCCTCATTTCTTACGCTTGTGTCCTAAGACTTTTTTAATTTGAGAGTGGCGATTCCATCACACATTCATGTAACAGAGGTCTTGATGCTGCAGGTGTGTGCACCTATAGATGTATATAACACATATGACATTTGGTGCAGACTGATGGGGGACACCCTACTGTGTGCAGGTCTGCCTACGTTGATGTTAGGGAAATGGTCCTGATGTGACTGAAGACTGAACACCGTAATCCTCTGTGAGGTTTCGACATCACACACCTGGAAACCTCTGTCCAGACATGAGTGACTGACTACTCTGGGCTTTAGAGGTCCGCAGAGGGAAGATCAGCACCAGCTACAGAGTCCCCGTGAGTTCCAGGGGACTCAGAGGAGAAGAGGGAGGCTCAGTTTAGAGTCCCCCTCCCACAACCCCAAGGTCACAGGGCCTGAGCTGTTTTTAGATCAAACTTTGAAAAAAAACGGTGACTCTATCTCTTTATGATAAGCGTGCCTCAGGGCCCCCGTGGAAGTATGAAAGTTCACTGGTATGTTTAAATTGAGTCTCCTGAGTATCAAATGAGAATTGTCAGAAAATTGGTTTTGTTTGGATGTAAAGCAGTATTCTTGCTTAAATTAAACACTTTAAGGCATTCTTCTATTTATCAGAATCCTTAATTAAAAAAAAAAAAATAACCCACCCCAGTGACTCTATTAATTGGGCAGCAGGCAAGGTATAGTCATGACTCAAATTTTTAAAAGTATTAAGCGTACTTGTCGACAAACATTTTTCTTACTGCCAGGACTCAGTGGCTTTAACGCTGCCCAAAGGCTCATAAATTACTTAAAAGTGTATGTTCTGCACTTTTCCCCAGAAATCTTAGTGGACAGCCATGTAAATGGGGTGTAGCGTTGATGAATTACACCTTTCCTCCTGATGCGAGGCTGAGTTTCCTGTTATTAAAAGGTCATGTGCCAAGACGCTCAGTGGCCTGATGGTCAATTAAATTTCAAAGGACTTCAAAGGCCAGGCACAGCCATTTCCCCTTCTTTTTGAACGCCTTAATAACAACGGTCTCGAATTCCTTGGAAAAATTAAAATGCAGTTCATTTCCAGTCAGCGTTGGGTAATTATAAAATATCGTTCTGCAGTTTCTTTTAAGAAGGGAACTTCATTCTGAGGAGCAGACGTGACAGTCACCGGAGGGCTGGTACACAATGAGAGGTAACAATGGCTTTGCTAACACTGTCAAGAAAGCAGCGACTCCGCACTCTGTGCAAGATATTTTAATTCAGCTCCATTGTTTCGAAGGCAGATTTGCATATCTCAGAGGGGAAAACTCCACCCACGAGGCCTGTGCCACAGGCATAAATCTTAGAGGGCATGTGACTGCTGTAAACAAAGGAGACCACTGGTGAAGGCGACTCTCTGGGAAGTCACTCCTCGGATGGGAGCTGGGATTTTCCGCTGCCATGCTCTGTCACTCTCTTCACACTGCCCTTTAGTCTCCCGGAGGGAAAAGTACCCAGAATTCCTGTTATGAGCCAAACAAACCCATGGAGGAAGATCCCCAGCCTGCTGCTGCTGCCCACCCTGCGGTGCCCAGATCTGTGACCGTTAGAGGGACAGTGTGGACTGAAAAGTCCCTGGAAGCACATGGTTTGCAAGTGGAAATCTGGAAATTCCTCCTCTGTGGTATTCCGTTTTTTAAAAATCTATCTTAAAAGGTGTGTCAGACACACAGATATGGATGTGAAGAAGCCTTAGAAGCCCGAGTCACCCTGAGCTCAGCCCGTCCTGGACCTCCAAACTGCAGTCGGTGCTGAGGCGGCCAGTGAAAGGCCAGTTAAAATCAACATTCCAGGGATCTTTTTTATTTTGTTCCGCTACAATTACAGATTAAGAGACGGTTACAGACGTAGTCTGGAGAGATCTCTGCTTCTCTCTCTTCACCCGGTTTCCCTTGTGATACAGGACAACAGGGAAGCCAGGAGATTCACACGGCCCAGCTCCTCTTGGGATCCCTCTCCAGCACTGCTGTCACCAGGATGCTCTCCCAAGCCCCCGACCCCCACCCCCACCGCCAGTCAGTCTGTTGGCTGAGACAGGATAGAACAGGATGCCATCAGGATCCTCCCACCTCTGTCCCATGGGGGGTGTGGCCATAGTTTACTTTGTGCACCCGTGAAAGAAGCAACCTCTTCTGGGGTCCACGCAGACATTGTCGTCTTAATGGATGGTAAAGGGAGTCATGGGGACACCGGGCATCTTCTCCCTGAGGGGATTCCCAGTGATGTCCAGGAAGAGGAGGTGCTGTGGGAGAAGGGGAGACGCGGCAGGTAACGTGTTTGTCGTTAGGAGCTCCCAGCTGCGGAGGTGCCTGTACTACTCTGACCAAGTGGAGACAGAGTCTGGCTCTATCACTCTCATGTGTTCTAGAACACCTGCTCCCAGCCGCTTCCCGTGGCTCTTGTTTTGAGACAGGGTCTTGCTCTGCAGCTTCAGCTGACCTTGGCTGCCCGGCAATCCTCCTGTCTCAGCCATTCTAGTGCTGGAATTACAGAGGTGAGCCACTGCACTGGGCTTTACCCAGCACTGTTAAAGTACCCCGCGCCCCGTCCCGTCCCTGCTCCCGCTCCTGCGCCCCCCCCTCCCCCGCCAACTTCCATGAGAATAGGCCACCATGAGTAAAGGGAACGCTTCGCTCCTGTTGCCCAGAAAGTTTTTGGTTAAAACACCAGGCTCTCAATTTCCTAAACAATTCCCTATGTGTTGATTGGCCATTTCCTGTTGACACAATGCTGTCATAATCTAGAATGATGCTCTAGTTCCCCAGCCAATCCTTGCTCTAAGTAGACTATATTCTGTTTGATAAGGAGTGAGGCCCGGAACAGGATCAGCCGATGGAAAGTCGCCTGTGAACACCTGAGGTCTCTATGCGGCCGTGTAGCAGAGCGCAAAGCTGGACCATGAGACTTTGTAAGATTTTCTTTCTTTTCACACTTTATTTATTCATTCATTCACTGTGTGTGGAGGTCAGAGGACAACTTGCAGAAGTCAGTTCTCTCCTGACTCTATGTGGGTTCAGACATCAAACTCAGGTCATCAGGCTTGGTGGCAAGTGCCTTACTCACTGAACCAACTCTCTGGCCCTAGATTTTCCAGAATTTTAAAGATTCCCATCAGACACTCAAGGATCTCAACACCTGTTATCTTGCCATGAGATTTTCTTGATTTCTGATGGAAATAGAAATTCAGCCAAGTGGCATGTGGCCAGCCATGAATGCCAGTCCTAGACTTCACTGTCACTGTACCTGGGGTAGAAGAGACACCCTCTCTCATGCAACCTACTCACTGATAATGTGGGCTGTCTGTCCTCAGATCAGTTGAGACAGAAAGGGAACGGTTTAAATGAATGCCCAGGAAGCATCCAAGATGATCAGCGAGAAGAGGAAGAGCCACTGTGGGGTGGGTAGCACAGACATCATTCTGTAAAATTACCAGGTCAACAGTTGCCATCACATTCTTTGAAGGGAGCCTCTCACCTCCAGGGCAGAGCATGACTCGGTCAGCACCCTGCGCTCTGGCTTTTCTGCCTTTTTAACACAGATGCATGTGACGCTGAGCACTTCTTCCTGCAGCTTGGTTTCCCTGTTTGTTGATGTAATGGAAACTACCCTGGTGTCTAGCCACCTAAGGGATAGTTTTTACCCAGTTTCTTTGGGCTTTAATATAAACCTTGACTTTCCTCTATCCATCAGGGCTGCGTCCACTCCTGTGGACAAAGCCCACCACAGTTTGCTCCAGATGGTTCCAGAGTCGGGCTTTTAAGAGAACCCTGTGTATGTGTCAGGTTAAAAAATTACCTCTCTGATGTTGTAATAAGATTAAAAACTTGGCATGGTGCCTAGATTAGATGACAATATTTATGAACACTCTTTGTAATATTTTGGATTCTAAAGGACCCCCTCCCCCAACACACACACCACTGCGCTAAGTCAATAGGGAAATATTAATCTCCAGGAAGTCAGAAAGGGAAGTCACCAAGGGGATGGGCCACAGGGTCACTTTATTTTCATTGCATAAGCCTCTGGTTACAGCAAAGCCTTCTGCTGGAAGTTATTACTGAGCAAACAGCAGAGACAAGCCCTCTACCTCCCTTGGCTTTTGGTGAGGAAGAGGTCGGGAGTGACACCCTGTGTTCTTTAAAAGGCCCCACTTGCCTCTTGCAGAGGCTTGCTTCATTGGCTGTTTAATAAACATCTGAAACAATTTTTCAGACTTATCTGTGTTCATTAGCTTTGCAAGACTTCAGATCTTTGACCGCATTTCTTTTTTAAAATAGTCTTTGTTAGCCGGGCGGTGGTGGCGCACGCCTTTAATCACAGCACTCAGGAGGCAGAGCCAGACGGATCTCTGTGAGTTCAAGGCCAGCCTGGGCTATAGAGTCAGTACCAGGAAAGGCACAAAGCTACACAGAGAAACCCTGTCTCGAAAAACCAAAATAAATAAATAAATAAAATAAAATAAAAAAATAAAAAATAAATAAAATAAAATAAAATACTCTTTGTTCATTCATTCATTTATTAGTGTGTGTGTGTGTGTGTGTGTGTGTGTGTGTGTGTGTGTGTACACATGCAAGAGTGAAGGCATGCATGCACACACACACAGACACACACATACACACATACACATACACATATACACACACATCCCACAGCATTCACATGGAGGCTACAGGACATCTTTTGGGAGGTTACTCTCTCCTTCTTCTGTGGACTCTAGGATGGAGCTTGGGTCATTGGGCAGTGGGCATGAGCCATCTCACCAGCCCTTAACCAAAGTTCTTTCTACCCACTTTCAAAGTCAGTGACAAAAATATGCTCTGCTGTGGATGCTGGGTCTTACAGTCTGAGCTACTTTAAGACTAGTAAAACTTTTTTTTTTTTTTTTCGAGACAGGGTTTCTCTGTGTAGTTTTGATGCCTGTCCTGGATCTCACTCTGTAGACTAGGCTGGTCTTGAACTCACAGAGATCTGCCTGCCTTTGCCTCTAGAGTGCTGGGATTAAAGGCATGCGCCACCACCACCCAGCTGTAAAACATTTTTTAAAAAGCCATATTTATTGTTTCCTCCCCAAAATTGTAGAGCCATTTTGACATTATGGAGCATTTATAAATCTAAAGATTTATAAACAAGGTGATTCAGTTGCTTGACAGCCACCAAAGACCAACCATTTAGCCCAGAAAGATGATGAACTTGAGGGAGGAGGAGTCGAGACTAGAATCGGGTGAAGGGTGGCCAGGAGATTCACCATGTGTTCTTCCCTGAAATCAGAGCCAGCTGCCTCCTGTATTTACTTCCCCCATGGACTGACTAAGGATAAGCTCAAGGCTGCCTTTGCTACATCTAGGCCTTCCTGGCTCATGGCTTCAGCCTGCCTATCAAGCTTCTTTATGTGTAGTGTGGCATTAGAAGTGAAGGTGGAGATAAGCAATTGCTATGTGGGTTTCCCGCAAGGACCCAGGAATGGTGGAAATAAGAAAGTGAAAGCCAGAGTTCATCTCACAGGCTGAGAGCCTGGCAAGAGCCAGGAGTGACAGCCAAAAAGGAGAGAAAGAGGTTCCCATCAGAGTCCCATAGGAGGGACCCAACTCCTCATGTCTACTGTCCTCTAAGCAGAGTCCCACAGGAGGGACCCAGCTCCCCATGCCCTCTGTCCCCCAAGCAGCATCAGCCTTCCCAAGACACACTTACCCTTGTCATCTGTCACTGTAGCCTTAGCGCCCCTGGGACAGGGAACTCGCACCCCGTCCCCTCTCCTGCACGAAAACACCAAGCCCCTGCAGACACTCACTCAGTTCCGATCCCATCTTTGCAGCATATCCCTGTACACAGACGGATGCACACACAGTGGAACCAGGGAGGTGGAAGTCTGTCCGACAGGGCCTTGTATTCCAAAACCATCCCCAGGATGCTCCCTGACAAAGGCAAGCCTTTAGCGGCCCGCTGTTCTGAAGTACTCTTGGCCGACTTGCTTGGTCTGTAGCCATCTTAAAACTTCTCTCCGGGCACCCTACTGGGGTACTTGTGTTTTGCACATTATGAGAGTGAAACGTTTATTTTAAAACATAGTTTAGAGTCAAGGAAAACAGAGCAAAGATTTCACTTGCCATTTCCAAGTCTTATCTCAAAGGTTTTGAGTTTAGAGACTCAACAAAACAAGAGATTAACCTCTGTATCTTCTCAGAGTGTGTGGGCTATGGGCCAATGAGGCAAGGGTGGACTCAGCCACGCAAAGACAACTGCCTGATAGATGCACTCAGAACTGCCTTCCAGTACCCCGAGACACTCCCTAGTTCCCTCTGCCCCTTTGTTCTGTGGAGCACAGCACTGGCTACTGGAGACGAGTTCTGGTTACAGCTTTTCTGGAATTTCCCATCACCCAAACAGAACCTGTCTCTGCTCCTGGAACTGTGTGAAGTTAATCCAGGAGGCAGGTTGCTCTCCATTACTGGTTGAGGCAGGTCGGACTGGAGAAATGACTCCCTGGGTGGAATACTATCAGTGTAAGCATGAGTACATGAGTTCAGATCCCCAAGTATCCACATAAAAGCCAGACCTGGTGATGCGCATCTGTAACCCCGGAGCTCCTAGTAAGATGGAAGGTAGAGATGGGAGAAGCCATAGAAAACTGCAGGTCAGCTAAGCAGGGATGTGGTCAACAAGAGACTCTGCTGCAAACAAGATAGAAGGTGAGAACTAAAACCCTCCTTATACACGTGGCACGTGTCTACCCATATTCTCTCTCTCCCCTCCCCCTCCCCTCTCATGCACACCACACACTACACACACACAAAGATGTTGTTTTATGTTGTGCTGGAGAGATAACTCAGTGGTTAAGAGCACTTGCTGTTCTTCTAGAGGACCTGAGTTTGGCTCCCAGCACCCACATCGGATGGTTCACAACCACCCATAACTCTAGCTCCAGGGGATCCAGTGCCCTGTGGAGAAATCTCTGTGGGCGGTCCTCTCATCAACAGCCCCTGCACCTTCCCTTAAAATTTGTCAGATCTTGATGTCTAATTTCTTGAGTTCCTTATATATTCTGGATATCAGTCCTCTGTCAGATGTGGGGTTGGTGAAGATCTTTTCCCATTCTGTAGACTGGCGCTTTGCCTTGTTGACCGTATCCTTTGCTGTACAAAAGCTTCTCAGTTTCAAGAGGTCCCATTGATTGATTGTTTCTCTCAGTGTCTGTGCTACTGGTGTTATATTTAGGAAGTGATCTCCTATGCCAATGCGTTCAAGACTACTTCCTACTTTCTCTTCTAGCAGGTTCAGAGTAGCTGGATTAATGTTGAGGTCCTTGATCCACTTGGACTTAAGTTTTGTGCACGGTGATAGATATGGGTCTATTTGCAGCCTTCTACATGTTGATATCCAGTTATGCCAGCACCATTTGTTGAAGATGCTTTCTTTTTTCCATTGTACACGTCTATATGAGCAAGAATTGTTGAGACCAAGGTTGGATAAAGCACAGGGACAAATAGCCAAATGAATGGAAACACATGAACTATGAACCAATGGCTGAGGGGCCCCCAACTGGTTCAGGCCCTCTGAATGGGTGAGATAGTTGATTGGCTTGGTCTGTTTGGGAGGCATCCAGGCAGTGGGACTGGGTCCTGTGCTCATTGCATGAGCTGGCTGTTTGAAACCTGGGGCTTATGCAGGGTCGCTTGGCTCGGCCTGGGAGGAGGGGACTGGACCTGCCTGGACTGAGTCTGCCAGGTTGATCTCAGTCCTCAGGGGAGGCTTTGCCCTGGAGGAGGTGGGAATGGAGGGTGGACTGGAGGGAAAGGGAGGGAGTGGGAGGGGGGAGAACAAGGGAATCCGTGGCTGATATGTAGAACTGAATGGTATTGTAAAATAAAATAAAATTTTAAAAAATTGTCAGATCTTCTGGCACTAACACTCACTGTGTTCTCTGGAGTACCAAGCCACTTATTCAAGAAGCCATCCCGGTCCTACTTCCTTTCCCACAGTCACAGTGGTGGAGAGGGCTCCTGCCTCAAAGAGGAACAGGGATCTTCTGGCCTCTGTGCATCAACGGCTCCCACACGCTGTAGAGTCAAGAACGGGAGGAACTTCATGAAGGTGGCTTCCCATTTGCTTTTGAATGGTTCCTCCCAGAAACAAAGCAATATCTCTTTACCTAGTAAAAGTCACCAATTTAGAGAAACACAGAGAGGGAACTCACTCATTCCTACTTCTGCCCAGTTCAGATGATCACTCACTTTTATCCCATCTGGGGTCACAATGTAAGGGAAATTCTAAAGTAGTTCAAACTGATGTGTGGTCAGCTTTCTTTCCTGCTATTAGACATTTTCAACCTTGACTGTCCCTAGTGACTAGGACATATATACAAACACAAATACATTTTATTGAAGTCATGAGAGCACAGCAGAAACTAATACATTGACTGGATTAACGCCAGTGTAGAAAAATTAATATAATCTATTAGCCTTTAGTAGGTCATATGATTTTGAGGCATGCAACAGAAGACAAAAACCTCCTATTACTCTTAAGTTTCTAATGAGTATACCCCACAGCTTCAAGGGTATAATAGATTGATGTGCAAGTCAATCTGTAAAAGTCAGTTTCTTCTGATACTCAAAGAACACCAATATCAATAGCTCAGAGGTGCAGGAAGCACTTTAAAAAATATATTTATGAGGGAGTCATTTAAGAGAATACAGGAAAGCTGGATAGGAATGAGAGCCCCAAGTGGGGAGTCACCATTTTGAGTGGCCGCTGTTTCCTGTGAGGTAGGAACAAAGGTTGGGGGTTGTGTGTGCATGGTGCCGGGGAGCTCCCAGCGTCCCTGCTCCTCAGAACAAACCACAAGGGCATGCTCCTCTCTAATGCCTCTGTTGTTGTTTGGGTTTTTGAGGCAGGGTTTCACACAGCCGAGGCGGGCCTCTGACTCGGTTTATAGCCGAAGAGGACCTTGAACTCCCGATCCTCTTGTTGCCATGTCCCCAGGACTGGGATTACAGGTGCAGCCCATCTCCATCTCCAAATGCCTCTGCCGAGGGCTAAGTAAATAAAGTTAGGATGTGGAAGGTGCCATCTTTTTCCTCAAGAATAAAGGGTTCAGGGAAAGGTGAGTGACAATCACATCTTGTGTGTCCTTCTGGAGTATGGCATGCAGTAGAGAGGTGTTCTAGGACAGTGAGCAGAGGCCCCAGCTGGGAGAGAGGAGGATGCTCTCTGAAAAGCTAAGCCAGTTCAAAGGACGGTATCCCTGAGGCTTAGCAGTCCCCTGCCCAACTATTGCTAGTGTTGCTGTTCTCCACACAGGGAGAGCTTTCAGAGCTAACACAACAGCGCAACTCCGGCCAACTCACCTTGGGTCCCAGACCTGCTACTTGCAGGCCTGCTTTGGACCTTTGTTTCTGTTGGGTGTGCAGGTGTTCCACATTATCTAGTTTTTTGTTTGTTTTTTGTTTTGTTTTTTCATCTCCCACTTTATTATCAACAGAGTTCGTACTGACTTTGGGCAGTGACATTGATATCCCGGCCACCCAACAGTGTAACTTGAGAAATGCTGCTGGCCAGGAAGAGAGAGGCCGGTGGAGCCTGCCTGGCGTGACTCCAACCCCCATGTTGCCTTGTACTGCAGGGCCCCTTTCTGAATGTCACTGGAACCAGAGCAGCTGAGATGTTCTCAGCATGAGGAGCCTTTGGATTTCAGTTTCACGTTAGTAATATCAAGTGTCACATAGGGAGCTGGAGAGATGCCTCAGCAGTTAAGAAGATGACCCCAGTTTGTGTCCCAGTACCCAAGTTGGGTGGATCATGACCACCTATAACTCTGGTTGCAGGGGGATCCAACTCTACCTTTGAGCGTCTGTAGGCACTTGGACTCCATTCACACATGCTTACATGCATGCCTGTGCCCATGTGTGCATGTGTACTCACATACTCAATTGAATAAAGCCATGAAATCTTAGAAAGAGTGTACACACACACACACACACACATACACCACCACCTTCTTCATGGTCATAAGACTAATCTAAGTATTTGAAATCATAATATTTATGTTATAGTGTTGAGCTGTGATTTTGTGATGCCTAGAGCAGCCATGTGGGTCAGCCCTCAGCAGACCATGGATGGAAGCAGCTGTCAGCATAACTGTCCACGGGCAGCTGTGCCCGAGGCATCCGCCCCATCACGGGACACACTGCGTTGATCTCTCATTAGAAAATAAGGGAAGCAGCCAGCAGCAAATGACCCCTGGAGGGAAGCAGGTAGATCCATGTGTATGACAGGTGGGGTGGCACACACTAGAAACCCAGGCTTGAAACCCAGCATCACTCCCCGCATCTGTCACTGTCCAAGGAGAGAGTGGGCACTTCTCCAAAGTCACTGTTTTGGGGGTTGTAGATAACATCGTGGACCACAGAAGTCCCTGTACGTGTGTCCTTAGTTCCTGTGAATCAGGACCAAGGGAAAGTGACTGAACTTGCGCTGTGTTTCAGACCTGAAGAAAGTTCACATTGTTTTTGCAAGACATCTTGCTGTGTGGTCCTGCTATCTTCTTGCCTAAAAGGACAAGGGACCTTCTGATGTGCCACAATGACCCTGAAGGTGACAGTGACAGCAGCCATCCCTGGAACGTCAGGACAGCTGCCTCTAGCACAGAGTGAAGCAGTACCCCTGATCTACCCCGCAGATGGCAGGAGGTTCATGAAAACATCAGACCACACCAGTGCGAGTAAACACTCCCACCCACATGCTTTTGTTTTAATTAAGGGAGAAGACTACCCTATGCCTGGCCAGACCTGCCTTGCTCCCTGTGTGGGAGTAGACTTTCTCCTGTGCATTCCTCACTTTCACAGTGGCCCTTCTTCCGATACGCCCATGAATAAACCCATCAGAGTATTTCCTAGTGAGGAATCATCCTAGCCTGCAGTGACACATCTCAGGATTAGGAGTTTGGATCTCTGGTCAGTCCCTCTTTGTGGTCAGACTCTGTCACATACGTGACCCACAACAGTGCCCAGACAGTCACATTCACCTGTCCATCGGCTCTGGTTGAAATCTGTCAGAAAGCAGATGCCTCTGGGGGGCTTTGTCTTAGGTATTTCTACTATGGCTTTCTGCGCCTTAGATGAGGCACTCAGGGAAGATACTGTTCATCAATTCAAGAGACATAAGAGAGGAAGTGATTCTGTCTTTATTTCAAGTTGGTGTTTTCCTCAGTTGCTCCAACCTAGAGAAGGGGGTACCTGGGCAAGTACCCAACTGTCATAGTTCAGACATGCTGTTCTGCTCAGAAACTCAGCGACTCCTGCACACTGTCAACACAGCAGGGCGAAGGTGTAGTGGTGCATCTTTCATGCGATGCGTTTTGCAAGTTGTAATAATTAAAATCAAGGCAGAGCTCATAGAAGGCTGTGTAGCTACTCCCAATGTTGCCGTGATAATAAAATACTCTGAGAAAAAGCAACCTAAGATAGAAGGTGCTTATTTTTGGCTAACAGTCCCAGTTACAGTCCATCCAGGCAAAGAATCACATGGCAGGAGTTAGGATGAACTGGCCTCATGGCATCCCTAACTAAGAACAGAGAACAGCGGCTGTTTACAGGCCTGTGCTTAGCTTGCTTTCCTGGACTATTCAGTCTAGATCCTGCCCACAGGTATGATGGGTCCTTCCTACATGAGTTGATGTAATCAAAACTCCCACAAGTCTGTATTCCAGGCTATTCTAGACTCTGTCAGGTTGACAATGTCACCCATTACACATGCACTAAGTAAACATTTGTGGTATACACCCCTTGCCTTCAACCCAACAGGATCAGATGGACTGACTCAGAAACATTGAGGAGGGCCAGGATGGGTCCAGTAGTTTGGGATGGGGTTGTAGGAGGGTACCTGGACGGCTGACCAACTTTGGCAGTCGAGAGACTTACAGATGGGAAGGGAGTTTCCATGAAAGATGCATCAGGTCATAGCTCGGAGATGGGCTACTTCAGTGGAAGCATCGAGAACCTGTGTGTTCTGGGTGAGAGTGGAGAAGGCTGTGTATGAACAAGTATAGAGCAAGGGCCAGGCCCTTTTGCATGTGAATGGAGGGTGACGGAACACTCTTGCAGACTCGGGGCAGGTGTCCAACGTGGGTAACTTCTCCAGTACTTGGAAGCTGCAAACCCAGAAAACTTTGAAAAGACCTGATGGCATTAGGAGAGAAGCAAAGCTGGGGGAAGTGATTGTGATCTATTTGCTAGATGCAATAGTTACTTTCTTAATATAGAAGACTATCTCTCAGATTAATAGCTGAAGAATGGAATGAGGGTTCACACCAAAGGAAAAGCAAGTAGGCTTCTCTCTGAAGAGATAAGACTTGAAACCACGGGGGACCCTCTTATCCCTTGGCTGAGGCAGAATTTTGATAACATTTTCTCTGAGTGAGTTTGAGGCAGTGGCCCTCGGGCCTTCTGGGAATATAAACTAATGCATTGTCCTTAGAGGTGGGTTTCAGAGTAGTGTGTGTGTGTGTGTGTGTGTGTGTGTGTGTGTGTGTGTGTGTGTGTGACAAAGAGAGAGAGACTGTATTGAGTTTAAGTACAGATCAGTTAAAGGATGTTATATGTTGAAAATGAATACAGATGGGACTGGAACCAGGTGATCCCTGGGTGATTCGCAGTGACTGGTGACTGGTTGCTGGCCTCAGAAGGGCAAGGGGAGGAAGCGGTCACTAATAACACTTGGAGTAAATTTTGAGATGGACAAAAAGGCTCCTGGAGAATTGTTTTGAAGCATAGAACAGTGACCACCTATGCAGAGCAAGTTACAGGGAACACAAATGAATAAGGAAACTTAAGGTCAGAGCTACATAGGGTGACCCCTCAACAGAGCCCTCCAGGCTGGCGTCCTACCAGGGATGGGAGGTGTTTTCAAACTCAGTCTAGTCTTGTCTTTCGCCATAATCTTAAAAATCACACAAATCGAGTCCTTGGAAGTGATGACCTCTTCACTCTGGATATTTAAATATTTAAACACATAAGTAAATATTTAAGTATATCTGTAGATAAGGGGAAATTCTAGAAACTTCTGAGGTATATACAATGAATAAGTGTTCAGAGTGGGACATTTTTGGAAAGTACCAAAAGACACAAAAGACAAGAGGAGTTTCCAAATAATTCCTTGTCAACTCTGCTTTGAATGTGGAAAAGTGAGTTAATACATATCCTAGAGACCACACAGGCCCCCTAGAAGCATGATATCCTCAGTGTTGACCTCAGAGCTTATCAATACAAGGGCTGAGCCTCTCTTTCTAATAGGAGACTCTTATCTCAGTGGTCCAGCTGGTTTTGGGGAGATGTGGTCACTGGGTCTGGGGGGGGGGGGCTGGTCACTGCTTCTAAATGTGCTCTGGACTGCGCCTGATCTGCCTGGTGACCAGGAAAGCCGTGGCTCCCTCACATCCTGGCATCTCACCTGCAGAATTTCCAAGGTCTCCTTCACTGTCCTTTTATTAACTTGACTGTCTGGACCAATTTCTCTAGCACATTCTTTGGGGAGAGAGAGCCTAAACGAGAACAAGGCTATGTTTCTGAGCATGTAATAGCCTTTCCCTTTCGTATTTAACTAACGTATGCTGGAATAAAGAATTTTTTTTGCTGGCTTACTTTCCCTCTGGTATAACAAATATCATTCCATGTTGCCATTAGACTTTCTGAAGGCGATCTGAATTTCCTTTCTTCATAAAGTAACTAATTTCATTGTCCAGACACCCAAAGGCCTTCCCTGTTCTTTTGACTGCAGTAAAGTCAATGGCTTACATCCTGGGCCTGTTGGTACCACAGGCTTGAACACAGGGCCGTGTTAGAACTCTTAACCTTTTTATGTCAAGAGACACCAATGGAGTTCCAATGTTTCATCTTTATTCCACTGTTTATTTGTTGTGAAATTCTATCTAATCTCTGAAGTAATTTTTTAATGGAGGGATGCACACGTGCGTGTGAAGGCTGCAGGTCCACACTAGGGTCTTCTCCAGTTACGCCCCACCTTGATTTGTTTTTTGAGACAGGGTCTCTCACTGAGCCTGTGTCTCACAGATCTGGCTAGGCTGGCTGACCAGGGAGCTTCAGATCCCCCACTCCTGGGATTACGTGGGTGTGAGGAGTCTGCCCTCATGTCCTTATGCGTGCTCAGCAGGCATTCACACCACTGAGCCATCCCCAGCTTCCCTCTTAAACATCCTTCCCTATTGCCTTGCTTCCTTCCTCCCAGCCTTCTGGGACGCCATTTCATTTCTTCTCACTCCTTGCTCACCCCCAGAATGCTTTGTCTCAGCTCTAACTCTTCCTAGAAGGCATGACCGCCACCACCTTGAATTTCACTAGTTCTTTGTTACATTGCTCATGTCTTCTGGAGGTCGTTTGGAGCTCCTGAGGCACTGCTCTTTCTATTCTGTGTCTTCGGGGAGGGGTCTCCATTCCAGCAGGAGCATCTCTTTTTCCTTGGATTAACCAGAGGCACCCTATGTCCCCTTCTGCTGCTCATCATCACCTGAGGAAGGGCCCCTGCATTTGTGGGAGTGAGAGATGGATTATGTAACATGAATCTTAAAAGGTCTTGTCAATAAAAAACCTGAAGCCAGATATTGGGGTAAATTCTGAAAAATCAGAGAAGCAGAACAAGCCACAGCCAACCTCACCTTACCAACTTCTCATCTGATCCTGTTTCCACGAATTCTCAGATTGAAAGCTTCTGAGTCCTCACCCAAATGGATCTCAGCTGAACTGCTGCTAAAAGCCTCTAGTTCCTGGTCCTCACACCTTTATATACCTTTCTGCTTCCTGCTGTCACTTCCTCTCTCCGCCCAGCTGCATCACTTCTGTCTGTCTGTATAGACCTCCAGACCTTTATCGTTAACTAGTATTGGAATTTAAGGTGTGTGTCCTTCCCAAGCAAAGATATGAGATCTCAAGTGCTAGGGTTAAAGGCATGTGCCACCACTGCTTGGCTCTGTTCCCAGTGTGGCCTTGAACTCACATCTCTGCCTCCCAAGTGACAGGATTAAAGGCATGGGTGCCACCCCTGTCTGGCCTCTATGTCTAATCTAGTGGCTGTTCTGTTCTCTGATCCCCAGATAAGTTTATTAGGGTACACAGTATATTGGGGGACACAATTATCACCACAGGATTATGATGCTTTCCACCTCCCTGGGTCCACAGCTCCCCCTGTTATAACTCTCATGAACCCCTCAAGTGTATGGCTGTCACCTCCACCTGCCACTGGGCTCTGCTCCTGACAGTGCTCTTCTCTATAGGACTCTGTCCTGGGAGGAGATGTGTTAGTTGGTTGGAGAGTAGACACCAGCATCCCCTTAAAAACAAGATTTGAAATATGTATATGTTGACTGGACATAGTGGTGCATGCCTTTAGTTCCAGCACTTGAGAAACAGAGGTGGGAGATCTCTATAGTGAATTCCAGGACAGCCAGAGCTACATAGTGAGACTCTGTCTAAAAACAAAATAAAACAAACAACAGAAACAAAGCTACACCTTTGGGATTAAAGACTAAGAAACACATTCTTGAGGTGACTTCTCACTGCCAGGGAACCCAGCTGTTGATGTAATACAAAATGGAATGTACTCCACTGTTCTAGAAAGAGTCAGTTCAGGAAGTTATATGGAGAACATGGTAGACACTCATTACACTATCTTGGCAAACTACAGATAAGGCAAAATGTGGAATTAAATCATCCTCTCTCTCTGCCTCCTCCATGCCCCTCACCTCCTCCCTCGGCCTTTCCCTCTCTTTGGAATCTCTAACTGGGCTTCCCTCCCCCCCAGTGCAGAGTATCAGTTAAGTTTCGTTCACGGCGATGCTAGCTTGGCGCAGAGTGCTGTAAAGAACAGCACCAGGGGCCTCTGCCACCCCAACCCCACTCCCTTATTTCCTGCAGCTCGACGACAAATGTCCTCTTGTAACTCTGCTGCAGACCCTGCGTTCCTTCCCCTTGCTCCACTCCTATAGGACGGTTATGTGACTGCACGCTGGCCGCCTTCCTTCCTGGAAGAGTGGCTTTCCCTGCATTTCTTACGCTTGTTTCCATCTTCACTAAATTGGAGTGAGGGAGAAATCCATTATGGAGATTACAAGAAGGGCCACCTTGGCAAAGTGCCCCCTCTTTCTTTCCTGCTCTCCAGAGATGGCTGTATGTCACAGCTCAGAGACCTTGGGAAGCCAGGTTTACCCTCCCATAGCTCCTTGGGGTTAGCCCATTGCGGCTTTGGTATTTCTGTCCCCACAGATGATTCCAGCGTGTGACCAGTGTTAAAGAGTCTCCAAACTGGGCCACAGACTCAAAGGGTGACGCTAAGGTAATGGACAGGTGTGGAATGGATGTGAGAAGCTGGTGTGCTTCTCTGGTGTGCCCTCGGCTTGCAGGTAATGGGGAAGTGTGGCGTTATTTCAATAGGGGCTGTGGTGTTAGGTCCGGTCTCACGACAGCACGCCATGGTGTTGTATTGAAGGCTGTAGTCAAGGTGAGGGAAGGGGCCTCGGCCCCACAGCAGAGCCGTGCAGGTCAGAGACGGCCAGGATGAACAGGGCTGCCTGGCAAGAAGTTCCCCAGGGAGACCCCCGATGGTGAGGTAGCCCCAGGAAAGGGATGTCCTCGAGCCCAGGGGAACTGAAATGAAGTGTGGGACTCTGGTTCTGTCGCTGAAGGAATGGGGCTGGAGCTGGAGGAGGACCTGCCTGTCTGGATGCAAATTTCTAAGACACAATACTAGAAAATTGAATCCGCTAATATGTTAAGTAAGCAGTACATCGAACCACAGTGGAACTGATACTTAAAATGCAAATTCAGCATCCAAATGGGACAGGAAATGGGACACACACCATTAAAAAAAGGAGTTCCTGTAGGATGATGGCTCACCTGGAACCCAGCACCCAGAGAACTAAGTAAGGTAAGAGGATCACAAAAAGCAAATGATTCAACCACTATAACCCATTACATTAATAATCAAACCTTAGTATGTATGAGTGAGTTATCTTATCAAACCCAGTTTTGGCATGAATTTTTAAAAAACATTATTAGTGGTAAAAAGGGAGCTTCTGAAATCAGATAAGGCTGATGTGTAGTGATGAAGCTGACTGAAACGGCTTTTCCAGTGAGGGGTCCCAGCTCTCCACAGGTCAGTCATGAGACAGTGTCACCGTGTGGGGTAAATTATCCTCCTGGAGTTCTCCACCAACACATTAAGGCAAGAAAGCTATGAAGATTAAACGAAAAGAAACAGATCTGTATTTACTCACAGGAAACATGGTTTTCTAGATAGAAAACCTAAGGGGGCCACAGACGGCTGATGTCGCCTGCAGAGGAGGGCGGCATCAGCATGCCAGTGCTGATGCACTTCTGTGATCCAGGAGTGACCGTGTGGGAATCTGACACTGTGAAGAGTACAAGCTGTGGCTGCAAGAAAAGGCCCACCCCCCCCCCAGGAGTCAGTCAGCGTGGAACACGGGCACGGCAGGAATGTCGTGAGAAAAGTTAACGCACACTCAGATAAAGGGAGTCTTTGTTCGTGGATTAGGGGCCGGACACTAATTGTGATTTCATCTATGGATTCAACTCAGTCTCAGCAAAAATACCTCCAGGTACTTTAGGAATAGGAAATTAGAAAGGCTATCAAAGTGAAGAGCATGCACTCGACTGCGAATTTGTGGCGAGTTCTAGTGTTTGATACACACGTGTGCAGAGATGATGCATCACCACTTGGGTGAAGATCTCAGCAGCACACAAAGCCCGTGTTTGCAAGTGTGTTCATTTCAACCTCACACCCAACAAAAGAGCACGGCCCACACAGGAGGGAGCTCTATGAGATGTGGAGAATTTTCATGGCCTTGAGGTAAGCCAAGATTTCCTACATAGCTGTGAAATGCATGCTACCCGGAAGTGGAATCAGCAAGGTAAATTATCCTTCATTAAGAACCTCATTCATGAATGTCACCACTCAAAGAATTAGAAATGCAGTGGGAAATCCGCTGAATGTATGCCTTCCAAATGAAGGAACACGGATGGCCCATAAATAATACATTTAAAGTGGTTAACATCCTCATCTAAAGGGGAGTGGAAATCAGAGCTACAGCAAGATGCTACCTCATCCCGGTGAGAATGGCCACCACAGAGAAAACAGACAACAAATGCTGGTGAAGTTGAGGTGGGGAAAAGAGTAGCCGTGGAAATCAATACGAAGGACCCAGCAGAAGCTAAGCATAGAGCTGCCACAGACCCAGTTCCACTACTCCTGGGAAAGCCATCCCACCACAGAGATCACCACATGCTGTGCTCACTTCTCACCACCTACAGCAGTCAAAATAGGAAACTGGCCTCGGTGCCCAACCGATGTATAGCTGAGGAGGTGGTGGTGGGTACACAAAGAACACAAGCACGCCATTTGTAGGAAAATGAGCATCATTCATTAAGTAAAATAAGCCAGATTCAGAAAGGAAAATGTCCCATGTTTTCTGTTGTGAGTTGAAAATACCCATGATGGTATAATGGTGTGGTGGTTTGAGTAGGAACAGCCCCCACAGACTCTTGTGTTTGAATGCTTAGTCATTGGGAGTGGCACTATCAGGAGGTGTGGCTTGTTGGAGTAGTTGTGGCCTTGTTGGAGGAAGCGTGTCCCTGTGGAGGGGGGCTTTGAGGTCTCATATATGCTCAAGCCACCCTCAGTGTGACAGTTCACTTCCTGTTGCCTGCAGATCAAGATGTAGGACTCTCAGCTACCTCTCCAGCACCATGTCTGCCTGCCTGCTGCCATGCTTCCCACCATGACAACAATGGACTGAACCTCTGAAACTGTAAGCCAGCCAATTAAATGTTTTCCTTTATAAGAGGTCACGGTGCCTCTTCATGGCACTAGAAACCCTAAGACAAGTGGGGACTACAGTCCGTGGGCAAGGGGAGGGGTAAGTATGGGTGGTCGGGGGTAAATAGAATCAAAGTGCCTTGTATATAGTATGGAGATGTGTTGTGGGATGGTCTGTATGTCAAATTGCTCTGATTGGTTAATAAATAAAACACTGATTGGCCAGTGGCCAGGCAGGAAGTATAGGCGGGACTAACAGAGAGGAGAATTAAGAGAACAGGAAGGCGGAGGGAGGCACTGCCAGCCGCCACCATGACAAGCAGCATGTGAAGATGCCGGTAAGCCACGAGCCACGTGGCAAGGTATAGATTTATAGAAATGGATTAATTTAAGATGTAAGAACTGAATAGCTAGAAGCCTGAGCCATTAGGCCAAACAGTTTAAACAATATAAGTCTCTGTGTTTACTTGGTTGGGTCTGAGCGGCTGTGGGACTGATGGGTGACAGAGATTTGTCCTGACTGTGGGCCAGGCAGGAAAACTCAAGCTACAGAGATGTCACAATAAAAATATTTTGTAGAATTAACATACATAAGGTGGATAAGGACTTTACAATACACCTGGGCACAGTGCAGGTCTCTCTAATGAGATGCTTGTTAGGACTGGGAATTTCTTCATACCTGTACCCAAAAGGGGTAGACCAGAAAAGCAACCATTTTATTTTATTTTATTTGGTTTTTTTCAAGACAGCGTTTCTCTGTGTAGCTTTTTGGAGCCTGTCCTGGAATTCACTTTGCAGACCAGGCTGGCCTCAAACTCACAGAGATTCACCTGCCTCTGCCTCCCGAGTGCTGGGATTAAAAGTGTGCGCCGCCGCCACCACCACCCAGCAAAAGCAACCATTTTAAAAAGCCAGGACTTGAACGAGCACATCCCTGAAGGGTCTATGGCACCAGCCAGAACCACATGAGAACGGCAGCCCAGAAGAGCGAGCCCAGTGAGCGGGGGAACTGCCATTGTAAACAACAGGAAAGGCAGAGGGACAGACTGACACAGAGAAGGGGAAGAAAGAGACAGGGGAGAAGAAACAAATGGCGGTCTGAACGCTGGCGAGCGAGCGTGTCATAGGTAGTATCAGCTGGCACTCAACTTACACGCTCTACAGTCCGGCCGTTCCGCCCTTTGCTTCCTGTTCACCTGCACTGCACGTGGCTGTGCACCAGAGACTAACTACAAACATCCCCTGCACCACTGTTTATAATACCTACATCCTTTAATGGTGAACTCAGGGGTATGTTGTGATGTAGTCCTGCCACAGAGTCGCACCTATCCAGAATACCCAGTACCATGGGCCAGTGGCAGCACATGAATGACAGATGACCAGGTGGCAGCTGGCATTTGCTCCCATCTTTACAAAGTAGTCTGTGCTTAATGGAAACCAGAGGGTGCTGGCGTAAGGATACAGTACCTGGGACAGAGCAAGAACGCGTTCCCTGGAATGCAGGTCACACGCTGTTTTGTTAACTTGAATGAAGGTGAGGCAGGCGTGTTCTCTTGGCCAATGTCACCCACCTGTACGCTCATGTGCACTTTTGATTTCACTTATTTTTAATAAAAAAAAAATTGAAGGGACATGTACACGTAGATTAAAGTAGGTAAGAAAAGGATTGTGGCTTCCCAGTGGCTGATGAACCTGCTGTCGACCATCTGTCCATCTTGCTGACTTCTAGCAACTGTGAATCTGTATTAGTTTGAGGCCTCTGTGACATAGATAGAGTAAACCGATGGCTCCAACAACAGGATCAGGCCGTGCCACGCTGGACCTAGCGGCCAGGGTGAAGGTGACGCATGGCGGCCCCTCTGAGCTGGGGGGGCTGTCCTGGCTCCTCTCTCAGCCTCTGGTGAAGTACTGATCACCCTGGGGGTTCCCTGGTTTCTGATGTGCCACCCTGAGCCCTGTCTCCTCCCCACAGAATGTCCCCGTTGTGCACATCTATGTCCATATTTTCCCTTTCAGGAGAATCAGGAACATTGCCTGAGAGCTCTGAAATCCTGCTTTAACGGCCTCAGTAAAGCCCCCATCTCCAAATAAGGTCAGATTGTGAGCTTCTGAAGGTATGAGTCCAACATTTGACTCTGGCATACATAATTCCTCACATGGCACTGTTAATCCACACACACACACACACACACAGGACTGTCAAGTGTTTGTGGTCCTTTAATGAAATCCTGGCTTTTCATTAAAGTTTGCTCTTGGAAAATACAATTTCCCTCCAGTACCTGGGGGCAAATTGTATAGTTGAGTTCAAAGTATACACACACAGCATGCATTTAGCACATAACTTGGGACAATAAAGCATGTGTTGGTAATAATTAGCTCTAAACGAATGACTAAGGAAGTCATTGAAAGAGGTCCAACATCATACTTAAGTGGTAATTATTGGACATTCTGTCGAAGCCACTGGCTTAGATTGTAGCAGTGATGTTCCTGAGAAGCTGACTGGCCGGCTCTTGCTTCAGACTTCGAGATACCATAAAATGTTAGCTTTATTTTAAATTAAGGCACCATTGTTGGAACTGATGTGGACAGTGACCACTTTGCTGGCCTTCACACACAGGGTAGCAGATTTGGAGAGCTGGCATCCTGTCTGAAGTCAGCCCCTCTGTGCCTTTACCTGCTCTGCTTGGATGACACTAAGGGGACCCCTCTGTGCACAGCAGTGTAAACCTGACCCAGCTCCTGGTCACACCCCTTGTCCTGTCCGCTCTGAGTCAGGAAGGTGTTCCTACAGGACCAGTCAATAGCACAGTCTGTTCGGCTGGAGCTTTACAGAGAGCAAAGTATGTTGACACTTAACGTCTGATCCCCAGAGCATTCTTTGGAGCTGGCCCGATAAGGTCTGTGGCACCCCGCCTCCCAGGGTACAGCTTTGATGTGCCAGTGAGAACCCAGAACCACACCTGACACGTAGCAAGCGCCCAGTAGTCACAGTCCTGGCGTTACACGCGTTTTTATTGTTATTACCTCCGCAAGATCACATGGCTCATAAAACTCTGAGAAAGAACTTGACCCGAGGTCAGCAGACATCAGTCATTTCCCAGTGCCTTGAAACGTGACAAATAACAGGACTGTCGTCAAGGCTGCCTGTCCTGCAGAACCTCGGGGACAAGTGGAGGCAGGTGCAGGGGGCTGGAATGCTGCTGCTGTCACCCATCTCTCAGTCATCTCCCTCCCCTGCACTCCCCCCCACCCCAGGCTGCCATTTAAATCTCAGAGATTGACAGGAGTCTACCTTTCCAGAAACTGCATGGGACAGTCACTTGAAAAATACACCAGACATTCAACTTCTGTGGCATCCAGCCACCTAGGCAAGTATATGGAGGAGCTGCCCATGGACTCGGGAGTCATTCTGTCATTTCAATGGGTGAGCACGCCCATCCCAGGACAGGAGGAGGAGACCCATCCTACATCATAGGAAACGAAACGTTGCTAGCCAGTGGCAGAGCCCTAGATATGGATAGAAGTGGAGCCGACCCCATGGCTCTGCTAGGTCTCCAAGGCTAGCCAGCTGTGGCACCAGGAGGCCACATCCAGACAGCCCTGTCCTATGTCCTGTCCTCTGCATCCTGAGAAAGTCCCACTGGTACTGACGGGGAAGGGGTGTGTCTGCTCACAATGAATTATATGACTGCTTGGAAGATTCTCGCCTAGCCAAAACCAGACTCCAATCCATGTGAGAATCTGAGAGGAAGCCCACAGGAATTTAATAACACACGGTAGAGCCAAGGTCAAAAGTGATGAGTCCCCGGGCCTCCGTGACACGGAGCTATCCCTTCCACCCCGCAGAGCGCCCTGTACCTTCCCTCGACGTCAGTGAGGGAAGGAGTGTACCTTCGGGTGTGAACGTGGTGATTCGCTGCTGAGGACACTGGGGGGAACAGGGAGCAGGCACATGTTGCTGGTCCCTCCTCCCCGCCCTTGGCCTGTCCCTGACGCCACAGCCCGTTGTCTCTACAGTCCTGTTAAAACCACGCACCCAAGCGCCACGAGTCCTGTGTCTGTCTATTAAGTAGCAGAGGGAGGGTCACACTAAACATAGGAACCTCTGGAGCTGGATCCTTGGAAGTGTTTCTGGAGTGTTCCTCTAAGAACTTTCAGATGGTCCATGGATAGTCACTTGAGAACATGAAGATTAAGCAGCTTGTCTGAAGTCCACTCTGATCATAACCCTTTAGAACAGGACATGTCCCTTGTGGACTTGGCTCGCTCTCTCTCTCTCTCTCTCTCTCTCTCTCTCTCTCTCGGATCTGGAGCAGGGAGGTAAGGTCTGCTGGTGGGTTTCAGCTGCACCTCTCCACACCTGGACACCTCTGCGGGGGCCGCATTTCCATCTCAAACTCTGTTCTCTTGTTCATTGTTTGATAAGCCAGCCTGCCGGCCTTCCTCCCTCTCTCCCTCTCTCTCTCCCTCCCTCCCTCCCTCCCTCCCTCCCTTCCTTCCTTCTCCCTTATTTCTTTCTTTCTCCTGTTTGTAGTACTGGGAACTGAGCCCAGACCCTTGTCCATGCAAAGCAAGCATTCTACCTCTTTTAACTTTTATTTTGAGACAGGGCCTCCCTGTAATATTCCTTATTTATCCTGGCCTTCAACTGTTCTGTAGCCTCGGCAGGCCTTCAATTTTCAATTCTCCCACCTCAGCCTCCCAAGCACCTGAGCCACCGGCCCGGCTTTCTTTGACAAGTGTGTCCTTAAGATTCTGGGAGCGTGTAAACCTGAGAGCACCACTGCATGCACGCCCCTGTGAGCTGTCACTGTGGAGTGGACCAACCACGCGACTCCTTCTTCCTACAGCGCACCAGACTGGTCCGCCCTGGCTGGGCAGAGGCTGACTGGTACCAGGACTTCATTCTGAGAGTGCACGGAGGGATGCAGACAGCAGGGGAGAGACTGTCAGTTCACACCGGAAGATGTACGAGGGGTCTTGCTAACCCCGGAAAGAGAGGAGCTGGGGCTGGAGAGATGTCTCAGCAATAAAGAGCACTCGCTTCTCTTCCTGAGAACCCAGGTTAGGTTCCCCACACCCACGCAGTGGCTCACCACCATCTGTAACTCCAGTTCCAGGAGATCTGAGGCCCTCTTCTGGCCTCCATGGGCACTGGGTGTGCACACACTACACATACATGCAGGCAAAACACCCATACACATAAAATAATCTTTCTTAAGTGAGGAGGTGTGCAGTTCGTCTCTGGAGGTCAGAAAGAATTGAAGCAGCAGAGTCTCCAAGCTGCAAACCAACCCTGAGACGCTGTGGAAAGCACCACAGTCACCCTGCCCCACCCACCCAAGCGTTTGTGAAGGGGCCCATCTCCTGTCAAGGGCTCATATACCTCAGCAGGAGGCGATGTCTCAACCCCCACCTCGAGTGTCACAGCCTTGCACCAAGCCAATGAAGGGTCCAGAAATGAGGCAAAGCGAACACCCTCCTCTCCTCAAGTGCCTCGTGGCCTTTCGCTAGGCCTTATGCTGGCGAGCTACCAAGCACTTAACAAATGCTGGTCACAGGAACATCATCCTCGGTGGCTGAGGAAACACAAGATTTAGTGTCACTGAAGTGAGTCCTGTTTAAACACTGAAGCTCAGCCCATGTCCTTGCCTGTAAAATGAGTCAGGTGGATCATCCCTCCTGGTAACTCACAAGACCTCCTGCCTCAGCTTCCAGAAAGATTCAGATGGGTGTCACCCCCCAAAGGCTCTCAGTGTGGGGAGAAGGTGAACCCTCAAGGTCATTTTACTGGTAATAATTATGACACATGAAAGCAGTAATCCTTGACCATACATCCCTACTAAGCTGTTAGTCCTGGTAACTTCTACCCCACACCGGCCACACGTGGGCCATCATGCAGATTTGCCTATCTTTATTCTGAGTCAGTTTACGTCGGTTAGTTTCTGAGCTACATGGCCAATCACAGTGCTGTGTAGGTGGTCATCTCCAGTAGGGCTATCTCTCTAAACCGTAACTGGAGAGGAAGAGAGAAAATTCTCTCTCTCTCTCTCTCTCTCTCTCTCTCTCTCTCTCTCTCTCT
>CABHPQ010173119.1:13448-27451 GCA_902168405.1 Peromyscus aztecus | reverse complement strand
ACACACACACACACACACACACACACACACACACACCCATGCATGCAGTCTCACAGAAAAGTCTTCTCTGGGCTGGAGACTCAACCAACACGCGAGTGTTCGGCTCATGCACTCGAGAATGGCAAGTCAGCATTTTGCATCATTGTGTCAGGTGGGCCGCTCTCCCTAGGTGAGCTCAGATAGGAGAAGTGGCCACGCTGGTTTGAGGAGTGAGGTAATTATCTAAAGACTCATGGGGCAAGCTGGAAGCCTTGGCTCTCTCAAATAATCACACAGACCTTGGTGCAACTGTCCCACTGCGGGTAACTTCCAGACTCTGCAAGGTGAGATGGCTGAAGAAACCAGATCCCGCAGCATCTGGGGGCTGTCCATCCATTTTAATTGAATGCACTAATTGAATCACCCGCTTGGTAAGGAGAGCAGCCCTATCTGCACGCTGCATTTCTTATAGCATGTCAGCACTGAGCCTTTTATCCTTCCAGGAAACATGTTTCTTCCCAATGGAAGAAGAGCGAGTGAATGATAACTTTCCCTAGTAAACTGTTGGATTTCAGAGCTGAGCCAGTATTTATGGGCAGTAAAGTGCTTGCCTTACGAGCATGGTGAGCTGAGTTCAGATCCCCCCAACACCTAGGTGAAGTTAGATGTGGCGGTGCATGCCCGTAACACCGGCGCTGGGCAGTGGGGATGGAGACAGGCAGATCCCTGGAATTTATTGATCAGTCGGGTAGATGAAGTGATGGGCTCTGGGTTCAGTGAGAGACCTCATGTCATAAAATAAAGTGGGGGGCAATTCATTTTCAAGACCCGCTCCCCGCTGCCTGGGGTCTTCTGCTCTGCTTCTCAATAGACTTCGTTCCCCAAAATAAATGTTAGAAGAAAGATGAGAAGAGATTAAAGAAAGCTCCCAATGTGGAACATACACACCACACCACACACAGATACAAGTGCTCGGCACAACAGTCAATCAAACAAATCAATAAATGTTATACTATCACAGAGCATTTCCAAGAAACAGTTACTAGGAAGCTTGATGTCCTGATAAAGGTCCCAAGTCTTGTCCTGTCTACCTTAGAGTCCCTTTACATCTTTGCTGGCACGGGAAGCTCCGCTCTTCTTCTCTACCCCCTGCCCCATGCTGACTCACCCCCAGCACCCCCAGGGACAGCACAGGGTGGGCTAGAGCTGAAGATCCCAGCAGCAAACCAGGGTGGGGGACACCCAAGGGCCTGACCTGTGATGTCAAAAGGTGGCATCACACGGGAGGCTTTGGGCATCCAAAGAAGAGGAGAGAAAATGAGGCACTCTACAGAAATGACGTTCTGCTGACCTGTGGGATTCTGTTGGGTCAGATGCTGAGACAGCCGTGTGGTGTGGCTCCTCTAAGGATAAGTAGATGGGGTCCCCTGGCTGTTTACCCTCAAACACTCACCTTCTTGTCCTCTATATTTTCCCCCTGAGCCCTGTCTCAGGTCTGCTGTTGGCACAGCCAAGCTAGCCCTCCCAGACCTTCTCCTAGGTGTGATGGCACAGAGCGAGCAAGGGTCCTGGAGAATGGGCAGGTGGCAGAAGCTGACAAGCTCAGCGGCCCGTCAATGCGATGAGTCCCAAACTTGTGTGCGGCACAACACCTACCCCCTGCATGGATCTCCGTCCCGGAGTTAGGTGATGTGCCCGTGACCAGAGGGCTCTTTTCCCTCTTTATCCAAACTTGTTCTCTGAAGGAGTAACTGCAAGTCTTCTCCCATGTCTTTCCAGCCACTTCATCCTGCATGGAGATCCCGGCACACACACACACCTGGCTTGTTAGCTTCTAAACATGCTTCTACTGGGCTTACAAAGGACCGCTTAAGTTTCTGAAGGCTCATCTGCTACATTTTCTTGTGGCTGTCCCTGATCTCAGTGCACAGCTTTTTTTTTTTTTTTTTTTTCCTGAGAAAGGACTTCTGTTGTCAACAGTGCATACATCCCATCACACTTCGGGTGGCCATGGGATGTCTCAGGAGGTGAGGACTGAGTGGTCAGGTCTTTTAATTTTACTTGTTTGTTTATTTATTTATTTTACTTTTCCTTCTGCCACAGGCATATGCTGGAAGAGGGACAGAGGAACTGGGCGGGCGTGCTGTGTTCTAGCCTGCAGGAAGCCAGCAACTGCTCCATGATGGTGCCGCCTGAGACTCTGTCCCCTCCTCCGTTTACGCTGAGCAGGGGCAGAATCTTCTGCAGTCACTGCTCTTGCCTCTGCTTCTCTGAAAACCTCTTCACCAGTTCAAAATGTCCGACCAGGAGGAGCAAACACACACAGCGAGAAATCTCTCAGTGAACACAGACCCGCTGCACACCCCAGAAAGGGCGGAGTGCCCCTGACTCCGTACTAATCCTTCTGTGCCCCACTAAAGACACAGGAGATGGGGACTAAACAGGAGAGGGACAGAGGGGTGGTGCAGAGACAGCGAGCCACCCCAGTCTGTAGGCCATTGCCAAATGGTTCTTCTTGGCCAAGAATGTACTCCAGCTATGGCCTTCCCAGCCCTGTCTAGACTTTGACAATTTCCAATATTACATAACTCACAGTGGCGGAATATTTTCCCATTAACTGTGGAGTTAGCCCACAAAGGTCACTGATAAAGTAATGTTTCAAAGTGGAATGGAAAGCACTCAAAAAATTCAAGAAACTGGAGGACTAGCCACACCCTTACTTCTTGAGATCTCAGGCTTGACCGGCCTAGGTTCCAGTCAGGGTTTGAGAAGTGTGGAAAAAAAAAAAAAAAAAGACCAGCTTGTCTCTTTGCTGGCAGAATGAGGACGTCTGTCCAGGGACAGGGACAGCCCCACAGCTTGCTAATGGCCTAATGATGACACAGGACAGTTGCCCTGGTTGGAGCGTCGCTGCGCTGGCTGAGGCAGGAGGCATTTCACCATCACATTTTGTAATGGATTTGATAGACACTGGCGCTTCGGGCTCAAAAGAGAACGAAAAACAGAGAAGAACACAAAATGGTAAGGAAGGCAGGGGCATTCTGGGAATAGGGAAGGCCCACCCCAGCCCACTCGGAGGTCCTCATATTGAATGCCTGCAGGGTCGGCCACTGATAGGCCAGTATCTGTAAGCCAGTCAGGATCCTCTTTATGTAGACGCTGCTTTACCATCCTCAGGCTGTAGGCCGAGCCCTGCCCCTCTCTGCCTTCCACAGCTGCGGTGAGTCCATGCATTTCTGGGCCCAGACAAGGCCTCTTCCTCAAGAGGCTGGCCTAGCAGCGTGTGAGATGTACACCTGGAGTCCAGGCTGGACTTTCAGGTGGATTCCCAGGATCCTGCCCACCCCAGGTGTCTAGGAACTGGCAACAAGTACAGAGGTCTTTCTACTTAAAGTGAACCCCCAACCCCAACCCCCACCCATGAATGCTGTCACTTTAAACACTGACTTAAAAGAGAAATTTTCTGTGAGATTCAAGGCATCTGCTGCCGGCTCCTCTTGTTCTTGAGGGACTCTGTTTGGTCTACTGATTTATGACTCCTGATAATGTTTCTTTAAGTCCTGACTGACCAGTCATCCCCTGATCTTGGTGAAGCCCCTCTCTGCTGCTGAGTGAAGCCGAGCCACCTGTGACCATGAGCGGAGCCTCTGCCATCTGTCCCTGTGTCGTGGACATGTGTCAGAGCAGTGTGATGGGCGCCTGGGGACTTGGGAGCAAAGTGTAGCCCTGGCAAGTGTCCCTCTGTCAGTCAGCAGCCCCTCCTGGGGACACGGAGTCTGCGGGCAGAGCAGGGACGTGGTGTTCCGTAAGGACATCGACAACAGCCGTGCTCAGCACAGAAGCTGCACACGTTGCTTTTTTTTTTTTTTTTTTTTTTTTTTTCTGTGCAGGATAATCTTCCATACCCAGAAACAGAGGATGGCTCAGTCAGGGAAGGGCTCACCGCACAGGCGTGAAGACCTGAGTTCAGGCCCCCAGCACCCACGAGCAGGGTGCTGTGTCTTTAAGCCCAACATCGAGGGGTGGAGACAGGTGGATCCCTAGAGCTCAACAGCTATCTAACCTAGTCTGATTGATGAGCTTCAGGCTCAGTGAAAAGAACCTGTCTCAGTACAAACAAACAAACAAACAGAGAGAACAAGGGAGGAAGACGTCCAGTGCTGAGCTCTGGCCCCTACACACACACACACACACACACACACACACACGTGCCTGTGTACAAATACAGACACATGCGTGCACCACAACAAACACAAAAAACAAATCACCAAAGAAACAACAGACAAAATACAAAATGACTTCAAATGATGGCAAGTCAGAGGCCAGGGAAAAGTGGAACGCTCATGGTGGCTGAGCCATCTCTTCCCTCATGGCTAGGCAGGCAGACAGAGCTGGGGGTGGGGTAGGGTTGGGGGCTGGGATAGACATCAACACCATGCTGAGCGCCGGGCACGGTGTGTATTCTGCCCAGGAGCAGAGAAATGCCATCCAAACAGTTGAAGGATGGTGACCACTCTAAATCTAAGCTTTCATTTTGAGAGTTGTAGGGAGCTGCGTGTAGCCACGCCTTACAGGTGGCGCTGGTTACCACCTTCCGCCATCCCGACGGCGAGTGCTCTCCTTGTTAAACAGCTTCAGGTGAGGCTGTAACGGAATGTGTGTCTTGCTTGCGCATGCTTGAGCCTATTGGGCGGTGCCCACGTGGCGACCTGGGGTTGGCTGCCCAGAGCCTATATAAGGCCAGGAGAGGCTTTGCCTGGGGGATCCTTCAGAAGGAGGGGATCTCTCAAAGGCCTGATTAAATTGCAAGAAGAAGAGCTCGGTGTTGTGTCTTCCTTGCTGGACGAGGGGGGCGCGACAGAGAGTTAGGTTTGACCTTAAGAAGCCAATTGTCGATTTGTGTTGGTTATTTCCCACTGCTGTGACCAAAATTCTTGACAGAAACAGCTTGTGAGGTGGCATGAGACAGAAGCTTCAAGCTGCACCCATAGTGACCCACGTCCACCAGCCAGTTCACATCTCCAAACACTCCCAGAACTTCCCAGCATCCAGAGGCTGTTGGCATTAAGCAGCCACAGCCGAAGCATCTCTCCCTTGTGAGTTAGTTCATCATCCAGTCAGGGGCACCAAGACTCCTGCACAGAAGGAGCCAGCAGGAGACCTGCCTCTCAATGACAGCATCAGTTCCCAGGCTCCAGCATCCGGAGTGCACAGAATTGGTTTGCACCCCACTTAGCATCCCTCCAAGATGAATGACTTCTGGTGTCAGTTTCCCAGGAAAAGGTAGGAGAACTTTGAGGAATATATATATATATATATATATATATATATATATATATATATGAAGTTCAGCCTGGATTGGAGAAATCTCAGGGCACAGTGGGCACTGAATGTCCAGTATTTTCTGATGGGAAACTGGGTTTCCATAGGGCACCTTTGAATAAAGATAAATATTTAATTTCCATCCCTAAGAACTTTGGAAGAGTTGACTTCTTAGTAAAACTTGAGGGACATTTCAGACTCAAACCTTAACAGGACCCAAGAGGTATGTGAATTTTTTTGTTTTTTATTTTATTTATTTATTCTTATTATTTATTTTATTTTATTTTATTTAGTATGTGAATTTCAGCTCCACCAAACCTCCACACAGATCCTTAGCCTGGGCTGAGTGGGGTTGACTTTTCTCAAAGGCAACTTGAGTTGTCTGTGTTAGAAAGACAAGAAAAGGAAAGCCAGGTGAGAGGCACAGTGCCAAACAGCCAGCAGCCTCTTCTGAGCAATTCCTGGGCATGTAGACGGAGGAGGAAGAGTCCAGAAGCACTCCCCACTGATCAGCGTTCTGTGTGGACATCCTGGAGGATGTCTGGGCATTAGCAAGTGTCGTCTGGACTCTTCAGCCCAATGGGGAAGCTGTCAGAATCATGAAGAGACTTGGTCACAAACCACACAAAAAAACCAAGGTCCAGGATGGCACTGGAGCCCAGATGTTTCCTGCTGGTCTGTTGGACTGTGTATCACCCCGCTGTTGAGATGTCATGGGTTTGAAAGCCAGACTTCCCTCAAGCACAATTCCTTCTTGTAAGACATCACATGGTTTCTGTCGTAGTTGGATCTTCCAGTTGTGGGCCAGGTGACAGGATGTGCTGAGGAGCCTGGGGGTGTCATCCCATCTGTGGGAGGAGGGTCTTCCCATCCACTCTAAGGTCCTTTGCACCCCATGTTCCAGGAGCACAGGTTGCATCTCTCCCATGGAAGAGATGCCAACTGGACCTGATCATTCCCAGTGAATCCGTCCAGGGACACTGAATCACCATGACAACCAGACCTTGGCACTGGTGATGCTCCATTGCCTTAGAGCTATGGGGTGAGGAGGGCAGGGACCATGAAAGCCTGCAAGCCTGCAAGTTGCTATGCCCAGGACACTTTCGAACCATTTTCAAAACCAGCTCCCACCACCAGGCTTTCCTGAAAACATGTCATGGGGATGTTGTGTGAGCTCGGGTCCTAGAGGTACCACGGAGGGAGCTGTGCTGTGTAGCCAGCCAGGTCTACAAAGGGCTCCTACTGCAGCCCAGTGTAACTGCCACACGTTACTTTACAACGTGGTTCTTAAAGATTCTATTTGTAAAGTTTTGTGTTACTTTTCATTGTGTGCATGTGGGTGTAGAGGGAGTGTGTGCACGTGAGTGTGAGTACTAGTAAATGGCACTAGATCCCCTTGAGCTGGAGTGACATGTGAGTCACTCACTCCATGTGGGTCCTGGGAACCGATCTTGGGTCTTCTGGAAGAAGAGCAAGCCCTCTTCACTGCTGAGCTGTCTCTCCAGCTCCCTTAAAAGAGCCTTGTTTCCACATTGTCAGTATTTACAAATCTGCTCTAATGTATTTATTTGTTTATATTCTAGATCAATCCAAATTGCATTTTGGCTGCCTTCCACAACATGCACCAGTTCAGATGAAATCCAGGAACACTTCACTTTCGACTGAACACCACAGTATGGGCCACCCTCAGGTGATGCGGCTTTAGGGTTACACGGTTGTTTTTCCACATCAACTTTATACATTTAAGCCAGACTTAAAGCTTAACTCACAGGGACCCCGATTTCCTCACTGCCTGTGTTCACCTGTCAAGTCAAGGCTCAAAATACTACAGAAACTGCTTTCTAATTGTCGCTCAAAGGCAATCAAGCAATCAGCAAGAGCAGGCGTCGGCTGTAAATGTCAACCCAAACAAATATTTCAGAGAATTTTAATTTAACAAAGTATTGATTGAATAGCTCGTACGTTCAAAGTCTTGTGCTCACTCGGAGAGGCAGGGAAAGGAGGCAGAGGTGCCTACAGACGAAGGAGGCAACATTAGCTCAGGCTCTGTCTGTCCCCATCCGGAGGGCTTTGCAGGGTGGCCATCTGCCTGTCGCCACAGGAGCCTCCTCTATATCCCATGGCCATCAGCACTCCCAGGCCTGTGTGCTGCTACACGTGGGGCAGTGGATATCTATCCTGAGTCACTAATGCTGGAGGCCAAAAGTGCCCCCAACAAGCCGGGGACTATTTCCACTGAGCGATTGCTCTGCCTGGCAAGTGTCAGTCTGTCTGGTGTCTGTGTCTGTTCAGAGATGTGGAGAATTCCTCACTACCCTGCCAGCCCTGCCAGACATAGTCCATGCATATACACACTCCAAGAAAACAGGTCACAGACAGACACACAGCTCGGGGTCCCTAGGAGCTGAATTTTAAATCTGGTTCAAATGTTTAAAATAGGAATAAAACCTGAATAAGTCCACAATGACCCACTATGAAACTAATGTGCCCTCATATTTCTCTCTCTCTCTCTCTCTCTCTCTCTCTCTCTCTCTCTCTCTCTCTCACACACACACACACACACACACACATACACACATATTGTGTGTATGTGTGTGTATGTGTATGCAAAGCAAAAAATGCACTTTGTATCTATAGAGACTATAAATGAACACATACACAAGTTGATAGGCCATGGGTCAGAAACCAACACTTGGTAGCTGTAAGATTGGTGTATGGTTTTCTCTCCTACACAGAAATAATGGGCTTTATTGCGTGATACTGATATTTAGAATTTAATCCTCAATAATTATCAGTAATTATTAGTATTTGGCTGTGAATAGGATAATTATGCAAGTGGTGTCCTCCTTTTGAAATGGAAAAGTGGGGTGACGCTACAGAAACAGCCACTTTAATCCCAGGAGCTCTCATTCTCTAGCCAATGGTGAGCAGCCCCAAACATGTGCAGAGCAGCCATGCGTTGGCATCTGCCCCAGGCCTGCCTGGGATCTCCTTATCCACAGTCTGATCAGGAAGCGCAGACAGCCAGAGCAGAGGGCAGCCTAGGGGAAGGTAGCCGACCCCACATCACTTGAGGAAGTGAGGATCAAATCCCAGGATCTGTGCACAATACAGGTTCTCCTTGGGTGTGTCTGGGGGATGCCTCTGCCTCTGCCTCCCTAACAAGTTTCCTGGAAATGCCAGGACCCTGGTCTACAGACCGTACTTTGCAACATGAAGTGGGAGAGGGTTTCTGTGTGCACAGACCCCATGCTTGCCGTCCCAGGGCACCATGTCCAGATCTCAGTAGGAGGACAAGCCAGGCCTAACTCCTGTTACCATGACAGCAGGGGGGTAGAGAGGTTCCCATGCAGTGCGGCAGGGGCTCTGAGTCTTCTTCATATAGCTGTGGTCTGCAAGGGAAGAGGTTGGCCTGCGGATATACATTGGAGCAACATCAGCTCAGCATCAGGAAATGCCACACCCCCACCCCCATCCCTGGCCTCTACGTGTGGATATGGACTCACTTCTACAACTCTTCGCACAAAGCACCCTAAAATGTGTGATGCTGTAGGCCTTCAGGATGGCTCAGCAGGTAACGGTGCTGCTGCCAACCCTGACGACCTGAATTCCGTCTCCAGGCCCCACATGGTAGAAGGAGAGAATGGAGTCTTTCTTGTTACCCTCTGACCTCCACACGTTCACCGTGGCACACACAACAGGAATACACATCAATCAATAAATAAATATAATTAAAACAGCGTTAATGTGATGTTTCCTGCAATCTTCACAGATGTGGCTTTGTATTTAATGTTACAGTGTATCTCATATACCTCAGATTCCCTTTTTGTGTGAATATATATATAATACATATATTTATATATGCATATTTTTTCTAACATAAGTTATGGGTTGAAGTAGAGCTTGGATGATTGCTTATTTCCATGTGGCCTTACAATGGTCACTGTTAGAATTTTAAGATTGGAACAGCTTCCCTGTGCGTGCATTTGATTTAGGTTGACGAATGGGCTGCAAAGAGATCAAATACTCTTGGTAGAGGCAGTTGCTAAGAGATTCTATTGACAACAGATGATGGTAATCTTGTGTCTGAAAAAAGTGCAGATGCTACAGAAAACATGACTATCCACCTTGAAAACATCAGGGGTGAGTGTGTGTGTGTGTGTGTGTGTGTGTGTGTGTGTGTGTGTGTTCCAAGTGAAGGTCATTCAACTCTAAAGCTCACAGAAGGATAAAAATAGAAAACCATAAAGGACATCCAACATAAAATTTATGTCAAAGAGATGACAGGGGATAAAAGGAAGTGATTGTAATACCAGATATAAAAGCTAAGTGTGGGCCAATGGCGGAGAAATGATTAACTTTCTATTTTGTTGGCACACCTGTTGGATATAAGCCAACATTTTAGCACACCGTGAGCTGCCCTACATAGTTTTAGCAGATTGCTGACTGCCTATTCAATATCAACGCTGGCATACCTCATCACAGAGAACTGAGGGGTGAGCGAGGGGAAGCATGACTGTGGGTCTGAGGTGTGGATCTGTGCCGTCTCTCAGATCTCAGAGACCCCCTGTCTGATCACAGATCCCGAGGCCAGCTGGCCAATATGGCGTAAGCCTGTGATGTCCAGGTGAGACAGAGCCAGGTTCCTGGCTCAGACTTACTTCAGAGCTTCTCAGTAGGACTTTACTTAACCTCAATCCTTTTTCCTCAGAAGGAAGAGAAATTACTCAAGGAACTAATATAGACTCACAAGAATGATGTAGTTGCAGAGAAAGTTATTTCATTGTCAACTTGGTGGGAATGGGAATTACCCAGGAGACACACCCCCGGGCAGGTTTGTGAGGGTTTCCAGAGAGGTTCAGCTGAGGAGAAAAGCCATTTTGAATGTGGGCTACACCATACCACAGGCTGGGATCCTGGACTGAATAAAAAGTAGAAAGAACACTGAGTCCCACAGTCATCCTCTGCCTCCTGACTGTGGATGCAGTGGGACCAGAGGCCTCAGGTTCCCAACGCCATGCCTTCTGCCATGGAGGACCATATATACCTCCCAACTGCAAGTCAACATTAACCTTTACTTGCTTTTCTCAAGAGCTTTATCACAGCAACAAGAAGAGCAGCTGATGTAATTACCTAAATAAATCCATCCTCTGAAGCGAGATCTTCATTGAATTCTTCCCATGTCAGTTTTATTAAACATCTCATAGTGTAATTAATGCTTTACATAATGAATTGGATGCAATGTAACAATGGCGTTGTGAGCGAGAGTAGCCTCTGCTGCATGAACACGTGCAGGCTAGAATCACTGTGAGCTTCCAGAACTCTAGAACCCACAATACACCCTAGACCAAGTCACTCAGCCACAGGGGTTGAAATCCCAAGATTTCCAAAGCTCCAGGATGTATTGACAAAGCTGCAGTCAATAGCAGAAGCATTTGCTCCAGACTAGGGGAGTTTTGATGCTTCATCTGACTGGGTCTGCTCAAGGGGCCTCTGTCCAGAGCCTGCACTGTCCTGTCCATAGGGGAATAACATTGTCCCATGCAAAAATAGAGGGTGGCCTTGGCTGCAACTCCTGAGGGCAATGTAATGAATGGTTTTGGGAGTAGGATCTGCCTGCTGGCCTGGCCCAGCAATTTCTAGTCCTTCTGACAAGGCTTGTCAAGAATTCATCCTGCATCAGGTTTGACTGTGGAGATACAGTGAGTGAGGAATACGGCATGTTCACCTGTCTCCAGCAGCTTGTAATTTACCAAGAAAGAGTCTATGAAAAATAGAATAGAGCTTACACCATGCCAGAGGAGACTGGAGGAGACTCCGGCCCCAAGCAGCCCTCCTTGTAGGCAGGAGGAGGAAGAGGAATAAAGGACCTGGCTTGGCTGAACTTCACCTTCAAGCAGGAACTAGGCAAATAGGACAGGACAGCGGAGGCAGAGCTCCTCCTCCAGGAAGGGATGTGGGTGTCAGTCATGCCCCAAAGACCAGGATTACCTCTAGAGTAACACAAAGGGCCTTTTCCTAGGAGACGTGGGACCACTGTCTTTGGTCTTGTTCTATTCTATACAGGGTGATGCTTAGCTCAGTCAGTGTTTGGAAAGAAAAATTAGACACCAGTGGATGGACAGAACTTCCCTATGTTAATCCAGGAGGACACAATGTGGGCAACAGATACTGGGATAGCAGATGCTGGGCACATTTTCTACTAGAGACTGAATGCAAGAAACAGAGGATGCTAAGGACAAAGGATGCTGGGGACAGAGGATGCTAAGGATGGAGGAAGCTGAGGACAGAGGATGCTGGGAATGGAGGAACATGGGGACAGAGGATAATGGGGATAGAGGATGCTGGAGCCAGAGGATGCTAGGGACAAAGGATGCTGAGGATGTAGGATGCTGAGGACAGAGGATGCTGGAGACAGTGACTGTTAACTCTGATAATGTTATTCCCAAGCATTTTTCTGGACATGAGAGTGTCACAGTGGACACATATACTGGCTAGAGAGAATGGACAGGGTTTGAGGAGGGACAGCATAGGGTTTGTAGAGATGGGGACACTGATCCTATTGCACTGTGAGAGATTTGGTTTCCCGTGTCCTCCAGAACTCCTTGATGTTAGGAAGTTGGCCAGTGAGTAGAAACCCCAGAGAGCTGCATGGAGAGAAATACAGTGCCCTCTTCCTGCTCCCATTGAAGAGGAGGAGAGGATGGCTGTAAGAGGAACCTCTGCAGGCAGCTGTCACGGTCAGCATGAAGCCTGCAGAGTAAGTCACGCCTCTGTTTCCACCCAGCAGCCGTGCCCTCTGGGGTTACTGTTGGCATCTCTGCTTTACAGATAGAGACTCACAGGACTCAGGGCAGCTTCCCAGCTAGGGAGAGGCAGTACAGTTGACTTGTGGGCTATGCTGGTGACCTTTACCCTCCGCAGCCTCCTTGTGAAGGTGCTGCTTAATACTGGTCATGTTTTCAAGTCTTTTGAAAAAGAAGCCACAGTGTCCCAAATACACACCCTAAAAATTCTGCACACGAGGACCCAGGGGTCCAGGCCTACAGAGACAGCGGGATCAGCTCTGACAGGATTGCACAAAACTTGGTCATACTCTTCCTCCTCCTTCTCAAAGGCGTGAGACCTTTGGTGTCAGTTTCTCAGAAGGATAAAAAGCACCTCAGATATTTAAAAATCAAATAAATCCAGGCTTGTTTACAGAGATCTCAGAGCACAGTGGGGACTGAACGATGCATTTTATCTGAAGACATAGGCATTCACGGGGCATATTTGAGTTAAAACAGTTTTAAATCACATCTCTAAGAACTTTGGAAGAATTTTTTAGTAAAGACCAAAGTCATCAAAGGAGGCTGAGAGTGTGGACAGCTTGGATTTTGGTGAAGAAGTGAGGACTCTACGCCCAGCTCTTTGTTACCCCTGTGCAACTTTAGGTGTGTGCTTCAGCACAAATGGATTGTCCCTGGGCTGTGAAATCCAAGCTTCACAGTGAGATTCATTCCTGTACCTATCGCACGGTACGGGTGCCACGGCCGATGCAGAGGCCAGCCCAATACCAAAGGACACGGCTGCTTCTTTTCCAGCCTGGTTCACCATGCTGGGCTGATGATGAACTAACTGTATGGTATCCATAGGTCACATGACTAATGATTAGACCAGAGGAACAATATCAAAACATTCTGTGTCAGGTAACTGGAAAACACCGGAAAGACTGTGCCTATAAAAATCTGCCTGTTCCAAATGAAATCCCAGAGTCTTTCTGTCTCCAAGGCAGGATGGATGGTTAACTAGCTCGAGTCACTATGTGGGTGTGTTGCTTTCGCACTGTTCACTGGGGAAGTGAACATTCTGGGCTGATGAACCTGGCCCCGAGTGAGCAGGTGAAGCAGACCAGGGTGCAGTGTAAGTGAGCCGCCTTCCTCAGGACCTCAGCTGGGAGGACGGGGATCTGGCTGTAGTTCATCTCATCCAAGTCTCTGCTGAGGACCTCTCAGCCAATCCCAGGTCCCAGGCTCCTGGTGCCAGGAGTTAGCAAATAACAAGATGGACGAGGTAGTCGTTGTACCTCAATACATTTCCCCTACCTCAGAGCCAAACATCTCTGAAGTCAGATGTGCCAAAGATGTCTGGGAAGGAGGGATAAACAGGGCGAGAGGCTGTAGCTCTGGAAAATATGTCCCCATTGTCATGTCTTCTTCCATGGAGCTCTACCCCAAGTGCTGGCTGTTTTTACATCAACCTGACACAAGCTAGAGCCATCTGGGCAGAAGGAACCTCAATCAAGGAAATGAATCTGTTGAACTGGCCTGAGGGAAGTCTGTAGGGCATTATTTCTTGACTGATGATTGATGAGGGTAGGGCCCAGCTCACTGTGGGTGGTGCCACCATGGGCAGGTGGACCTCGGTGCTATAAGAAAGCAGGCTGAGCAAGCCATGGCGAGCAAGCCAGTAAGTAGCACCCCTCCATGACCTCTGCATCAGCTCCTGCCTCCAGGTTTTTGACTTAAGTTCCTGCCCTGAATTTCTTTCATGATGGACTGTAAACTGTAAGATGAAATAAACCCCTCCCTCCATAAGCGGTTTTTGTGCTTTCATGGCCACGGTGTTTTACCACAGCAACAGAAACTAAATAAGATGACTATCCAATGCCCAACAGATAAGCTGGCTACCCAGTGCCCAATGGATAAGATGGCTACCCAATG
>CABHPQ010173119.1:0-13048 GCA_902168405.1 Peromyscus aztecus | reverse complement strand
CCCCCCCACACCCCACACACATGCACCACAAACACACACATTTACAACACACACGTACCATATATATGCACCCAACACACACACACTGCTTTTATCACAATTCTGGATCAAATATACTCAGTTATGGAGAACTGCATTTTAAAGACTTCTCAACCCAATTTGCTGTTATTCTGAGTACAAGTGTGCACAGAGTAGACAAGTCTACAGTTTATGAAGTGTGCACATCTGTGTGCCAGGGTGGTCTCAGGTGAGACTGTGGTTTATGGGGTAGGCACACCCTGACCAGCAGGCCTCTTTGTCAGATTTGATGTCAGTTTGTGTTGACGCCACATCAGTAACTACACCGCACAGTCCCAGCACCCCCCCCCCGGGGGGGGGGGCTGAAAGCAACAATGCCTTCTCCGCAGTCACTGGGGACAGGAAAAGCACATCTGAGGAGGAGGGTGAATGGCGCAGCGGGGCAGGAAGCGTGGTGGTCCCTGTGGGACTCAAGGTGGATGTGGGTTTAAGGTGTCTCCATTTCTGGCTTCTGGCCCCCAGAGGGTCTCTGATTTGAGGACAAATTGGACCGCAAGCTGAGAAGTCTGCCAAACCACAGACACCCCTCCACCTGCAGGCTCCCTGTTCCTGGAATTGTCGTCAGAGTGGGAGAGAGCACAGCAGGAGAGTCCAGCTGGGCGACTCCCCTTGTTAAATCGCCCTGACTCCTGGGACCAAGCTCCAGACAGACACGTGGCTGTCCTTAGCCTTAAGCTGTATTGCACACTAAGTCGTGTCTGGCTGGCTTCTCACCACTCTCCCCGTTCTAGCTAGACTTGCGTGGCTGCAGTAATCCCCACACCCTTTCTCCCACACCCTTCACCTCTCTCCAAGTTCTTATAATGTGTTCCCTTCCACTAAAGCCGGACTTCCTTGCTTTCCTCCCAGAAAACAGAAAAGCCTGTTAGAGGCAGCCATCCTGGGAAAAAAAGAGAACCCATTTACTGTTTTATCATCACCAATAAACCAGACCTACTGAGTGCAGGTTTGAGCTAGAGTCTGACACAGTTAACACACACACACACACACACACACACACACACACACACACACACTCCATTCTCCTCACTAAACTATGAGGCAGAGAAATCCCCAGTGACCCATGACAGTACAGTACCCCAGAATACTCACAGGATAAGGGACAAGAGTATGACATGGATGTCTGTTACAGGTAGCCGAAAATGTTCTCCAATCAGTGTCAGTTACCACGATATTAGGAGATTCCCTGCTAAAATATTATTAGCTTGTTAAAGCTTTCAAGGGTCTTATGAACCCCAAATTAGCATTTTATCTAAGCAGAGATATGGTCTCCTCTGCAATGAACGATGTCATCCATGCCCCATGCTGCAGGAAAAGTTAATTAATTGCTGTCTAACATGTTAATTAGGGGAGCGTTCAGACTGTTTTCCACTCTCCAGCTATGACTTTCTCAGAAAGCGTCAGGTTGGCACCAGAAACTAACGGCTCACATTCCTCTGTGTTGGAGTATATGACAAAAATGTACACTTTTAAAGGAAAATTTTGTTAAGGCAAGTTGAAAATTTGCAGTGTACCACTTGTGGCAAGTCACTGGGTGTCCTAGGCAGACAGCAGGCTTACTTGTGTTCTGTGTTGCTGACAACCTGAGGGCCAGTCGGCTTGCAGCTAGACAGAGCCCCTGGTCACTAGCCCCAGAGACGCCAGGTTCTCTCCCGCTCCGAGTGCAAATGCAAGGCTTACCTGAGGAAAGTTTTCCTAAAGGGAAGATGATAAGCCAAAGTTAGCTTGGGAGGAAACCTACGTGAGCCAAGTGGGGACAGCTGTGTGGTAGGACTTGGTTCCCATGCTGTCCCTGCTCTGCACTGTCAAGATCTGAAAACCTCCTTTGTAGACAAATGACACCAAGTGTATGTGGCCGTCCCAGGCTGTAGAAGGAACCTGCAGGCCCCAGGAGGTTCCCATGAGAGAGGTGGAGGGGTGGCGAGGGCCCTTGGTGGAGAGATAGCACAGAAAAGAACAACATAGGAATCTTCACCGGAACGCAAAAAAAAAAAAAACCCTGGATGCTGGCCAGCTCGCCAGCAGCTTTACAAGCCGCGAGGTTTATAAAAAGCATAATATGTTCTCCGCTTCTAAAATTATAACAAAACATCAATAAAACTGTCCAGATAGAATTTGCATTCCAGTTAGAGCTCTTAAAGAAAAAAATATTAGCATATATGCACATAAAACAAAATGTTCTCGGCCTGTTTGATTTGAGTGCTGGCCTCTCTCTCCACCGGGACTAGGTCTGTGGTCAGAACAGGTTCTGCTTCCGCCTCACGTGTGCTTCTAATTATCCTGCAAATTTCAGAATCAAGAACTCAGTCCCCTCTCCTCCTCATCCTTCTCTCATTCCTCCCTTCCCCTCAACCCTGCAAACTCAGCAAACTTGCTGTCCTTTGTTGGGTACCAACCGGGAGTCAGTGATTCCTTGACATCAGGCCTTCCAGGACGTCTCAGCTGTCTCCCCGTGCAGGAATGGATGCAGTCGGTGACCATCCCATTGGAAATGATGGTGAAGGATTGTTACGATTCAAATCTGAAGCAGCCCCGGAGGCTCATATTTTGAGTGTTTTATTCCCAACTGGTGGTGTGGTCGTTCTTTGTTTTTGTTCTCACTACATAGTAGGACGGACTATGTAGATCAGGCTGTCCTCAAACTCACAGAGATCCTCCTGCCTCTGTCTTGATTAAAGGCATACACCACAACATCCAGCTTTGGTTGTATCTTTTGTTGTTGTTGTTGTTGTTGTTGTTGGAGGGGCTGTAGATTCTTAGAGGCAGGACCTTGCTGGTAGAAATGGATCCCTTGGCCTTTGAAGATTATAGGGTCAGCCCTCACCACTGAGCACAATGCCATTCCTTCCCCGTTACAACGAGCTGACGCCCTTTGAATGGTGAGTCAGCATACACCATTCTTTCCTTATTTCTGTCGCTTAGTTTGGTCACAGTGATAGGAAAGTTACTACTATAAGCATATGTCACATCAGTTGTCATAACAGACAACCAGGGATGCCCACAAAATCTACGAGATGTATACCGTGAAATGTGAGAATGCCTCAGGTATGAGTGTCACAGTGGGGAAGGGCATGAGGCCTGGGCATGTGGGAAACACTGGAGATACAGGCTGCTGGGAACAAATGTTCCCTGCTGACTTGTGAGGACAATGGACCAGATGCAGGACCAGAGACCCTCTCCACAGACCATTCTGGAGACACCCAATGGACACTGTGAGCTATGCCATCCTCAGACCCTCCATGCGGGTCTGACTAGCCCTCTCAGTGAGCAGCTGCACACACGCACCCAGCCCTGTGCACAGGATTGGATGGTAACCAGGGGAAACCTCACACTGTGGAAGAAGGAAATGCATGGTTTCCCACCATGATGATGTCCGGATTCTGGGTGCCCTTCCAGAATACAAGGGGAGGTCTGCATGTGTCCATGGGGAAGGCCCACACATCTGATGCTGAAGGAAAACAGAGGAGACATGAAAAGAAGCAACTCAGGATGTAACGCAGCAAGCATGTAGCGTGGGGAGTGGTGGACCGCAGAGTTGGCATCGTGGAAGATCAGTCTATGAGGAAGATCAGTCAGAAAGCAGTGGGGTAATGAAGGGTCTGTGTTTGTGTGGAAGAGAGGGAAAGGGCCCCTGAAGGGTGAGGCTGGCACCACTGAAGGGAGATTCAGGAAAAGAAGCATCTAGAAGGTGAAGAAAATTATTCAAACACGCAGTCCCCAACTGACTCTCCTAAATGGGAACAGATCAGGCTGCCTTAGTTTCCCCACATGTCAGGTGACATGGTAGAAGGCAATGTGTTATTCCTTTACTTCCTTCAGGAAGGGCACACACATGTGTTGCATGTGTAGTTAACAGAACCCCTGGGAGAACTATTAAGACCAGATGACAGTCCTGTGTCTGACCGCCAAGAGTATGCCTGGTTTCTGTAATGTGTGTTTTATTTCCTTTTTGTAATTTTTCTCATTAAAACATATCTCTCCAGAATAAAAAGTCTAATAAATACTCTTGGGTCAAAATTAAATTTAAACCCAGCATTATAGATTAGTTTGAAAATAAAACCTGGAGAGTACAAAATAATGAAATCCAAAAATTGTAGTCAAAGTGGTCCCTTGAGGCAAAACTCTTATCCTTAAACATACTAAGTATTAAGCATAAAAGAAATAACAACAACTTAACAGTCAATCCAAGAAGATACAGAAACGGCTCCAGAAATTTCAATGGATATGTTTTTATGTAAACACGATGAGTAATTCTAACTTCCTTGTGAACACACCAAACGGGGCGTCCAAGGCATTCACAGACTTCACTTGGCGGAAAACCATCAGAAGGGGACATCTGGGGACAGGTTGCTTCTTGGCCACAGAACAGGGTGGAAGGACCAAGAAGGAAGCTCTGAAGACAAGTCTACACCACTCTCCTGGTGATGTCCCAGTTACTCTTCATTGGGCAAGACTGTGTGGTGGGAACAAGCAAAGCCATCATGGTGGCCAGTTTTCTCCAACTGTGGTGAGGAAGCAGGAAGATAGATCTACCATGTCCAGATTATGAAGAGTGATTCTCAGCTCTCATGAGTAAGTGAGAGAACAGGAGGGCACCTGCATCCCTGGTGTGAAGACTGTACCTGGAACCCCCCCCACACACACACACACCTCCCATACAGTTGCTGCCATCCAGGACCAACTCTCAAGACATGACAAGTTTCCATCCTCATTATGAGTGAATGCTGGGTCCAGTGTCACTGGTCAAAAGGCCTGCCCTTGCCCCAGTGTAGAGTATAGGCTGTCCACCTCTTCTCTGCCTGAGATAAATGCTGAATGGTTTCACATGAAGACCTCTACAGTTTGCTTTGAGTAGAAGACAGTGAATAGGTCCTGCTCTTCCCCAGGTCCACCCAGTTGTTACAGGCATGTGGAGATGTGGCTTCTACATGACTCTATCTTACTTTCAAGTTTTTATAAACCTTACCAGAGCCTGGCATTCACTCAGGTCCTGCAGAACATCAGCCTGGAACTCCAAATATTGGATCCCAGAGGAGGGATTCAGAAATAATTTTCTCCATTAAACACTCAAGTTCTTTCCCTGTCAGATGTGTGAGCCTTCCCTTGGACACGTGCAGACCTTCCCTTGTATTCTGGAAGGGCACCCAGAATCCAGATATCATCGTGGTGGGAAACCATGCATTTCCCTCTTCCACAGTGTGGGGTTTCCCCTGGTTACCATCCAATCCTGTGCACAGGGCTGGGTGTGTGTGTGCAACTGCTCACTGAGAGGGCTAGTCAGACCCGCACAGAGGGTCTGAGGATGGCATATATCACAGCTGTTTGTGTCTATTGGGTATCTCCAGAATGGTCTGTGGAGAGGGTCTCTGGTCCTGCATCTGGTCCATCGTTATCACTTTGAGTGCTTACCATAGAGGGTGTTACAAATTATTCTGAAGATAAAACCTTAAGACTACAAAGTTTTGAAGTTCAAGAATTGTAGTTAAAGCTGTCCCTTGAGGCAAAACTCTCATCCTTAAATGATTCAGTTATTAAGCATCAAAGAAACACATTATGTTCAGTCCAAGATCCAAAAACAAGCCCCCTAAAAACCAATGGATGTATTTTTACATAAACATGATGACTAATTCTAACTTCCTTATGAACGCACAAAAAGCAGGCATCCACAGTGCAGGGTGTGTGGGAGGAAGGGGTGGAAAGTTCCTTGTGACAAGACGTTATTTGAGGACAAAGTTTAGATTCTGCAGACCTAACATTCTTGCCAATACTGCACAGTGGCTCAGTGATGGAGCACATATCTGGCATGTCCAGTGTGGAAGAGGAAGAGGGGAAGAGGAAGAGGGGAAGAGGAGGGGAGAGGAAAGGAAGTGGAAAGAAGTGGGGGATTAGGAGAAGAGCACTAACATCCCATCATTGGTAAGGGCTGGTCTCAGAAGACCCCACCCCTTCCTAAGGGGATGTAGACAGTTAATGGGGAAGTTAGATTCCTCAGTGATGCAGCCACTGGTGAGCCGCCTTTGTTCAAGTAACTCCTCCACCCCCATGATCATATAAGCAACCCTAATTAAATGCAGTAAGACACACACACACACACACACACACAAATAGAACAAAGTAGGATGGCTTTCTGGGAATCATAAGGGGTTTCAGTGGGAAGAGAGGGCATAAGAGAGAAAATGGGAAGAATATGACAAAGTAATATATATATATATACATACATACATACATATATATATACATACATATACACATACATACATATATATACATACATACATATATACATCCATCCATACATATATACTTATATATAATTATGAAAGAATAAATAAATAATTTCAAACAGAAAAACAACTATAAGATGAGCAAGAACCCCAACGGACAGGCAGGCTCACATCAATGACCTATTGATCTACAGCTAACCATCCCCGATCCCATCGTGAAGGCTGAGTGTGGCAGGCAAAATAATTCAAACATGACCACATGTTGTGTGACTTCTCCTGGAGAGACATGAAGAAAGGTTTCTCCATCCCAGATAAGGCACCAGCAACAAGCTAGAGACATGACTCCATCCAAGCTCAGCTTAGTAAGACAACAAGCCGTGAGGCTACCTACAGGAGCTTGGATGGCTCAAAACACCTGCATCACCAAAGAGTTCTTCCCCCCCCCTCCCCCAGCATGGATGTGAACTTGCTAGCTGCCTCACTGGAGTTCTCATCCTCAGACATCCATCGACCTCTTACACACCAGCATCTCCAAGACACATGCGGGTGGAGGAGGGGGTGGCCAGGAGAGCCGGTGAAGGTCTGGTGACCCTCCCACACACTGCTCCAAAGACCCCCCTGGCACTTGCTTATCTATCCCTCTGCTGCAACTCTGGAGCTGAGGTCTGAAGGCATCACAACAGTCTCTGCTTCACAGTGGACAACGGTCAAGTTGAAGTAGGATGAAACCACTTCCCTCCAATACTACATCCACTGCCCGACATGTCCTTCAGTATGGCTTTCCTTCCCACTCACCATCAACAGGCACAGCTTGCTCCCCTTCCCTCAGACCTGGGAGGTAGTAGGGCTTCATCTATAGAATGTGGAGGAAATATGGCTGTGGACCTCCCAAAGCCACTATGAAAGATACTTCTTCCTCATTCTCTGGACCTCCACCCCCAGAGCACCGAGGCAGCCATGAGTAGAGGAAGCTCAGCTTGGAGGACCATGTAGGCATTCAATCAGACAGGCCGGTCTGAAGATCCCAGCCTAACCATAAGGTATGGAAGTAAATAGGCCTTCAGGGCTTCCAGCCATTGATCACTTGTGAGTTATGGTGATATTTTGTTTGTGATTTAACAAGTAAAGCTTGCCTGAAGATCAGAGTTCGAAGCTAAGCTACTAACTAGCTAGCCATAGAGGCCAGGCAGTGGTGGCACACACCTTTAATCCCAGCACTTGGGAGGCAGAGGCAGATGGATCTCTGTGAGCTCAAGGCCACCCTGGTCTACGCAAGATTGATCCAGTCTAAAAGAGAAACAGAACCAGGCAGTGGTGGCACATGCCTTTGATCCCAGCACTTGGGAGGTGGAGACAGGAAGTGATATGGCTGGACGGAGAGAGGAATATAAGGGAGGAGGAGACAGGGGCTCAGTCTCTTTCAGGCTGAGGAGTTGGCGAGGTAAGAGGTGGTGGCTGTGACTTGCTCTTTTGTCTCTCTGATCTTTCAGCATTTACCTCTATATCTGACTCTGGGTTTTTATTACTGAGACCAATTAGGATTCGTGTTACAGTGAATCCTTCCTGTAGAGGCCACAGGCATTGTGAGAAAGCCTTTCCCATTGGCCCTGTCTGAACCTGTAAAAATCAACTGTGGCTGATGTCACTGGTTTTACTGTAACAAGACCAGTTATATTTTGATTTTTGTTCCCTTCGAAATTCTGCTGAATTCTAACTGAAAGTCTGACTCCCACTACCTCAGGATATATGACTTGATTGGGCAGTGTTATCACTGTAGATATCGCTAGTCAAGATGAGGTCATCCAGAAGTAGAGTGGATCCCTGATCTATTACCTGATAACCGTATAAAAAGTGGGGTGGGGAAGTTGGAAGTCAAGGCAGGAACCTGGAGGCAGGAGCTGATGCAGAGGCCATGGAGGGGTGCTGCTTACTGGCTTGCTCCCTCTGCCTTGCTCAGCCTGCTTCCTTATAGAACCCAGGACCACAGCCCAGGGGGTGGCACCACCCACAGTGAGCTGGACCCTCCTCTACCAATCATGAATCAAGAAAACACCCCAAAGAGTTGCCCACAGGCCAGTGTTTTCTCACTTGAGGTTCCCTTCCCCAAACAACTCTAGCTTGTGTCAAGCTGACGTAAAACTCTCCAGCACAGTAATCAAGTGCACTGGTTTCTTTCTATTTCTGTGATGACATCCTTGGCAGAAACAATGTAAAGGAAGGGAGGATTTCCTTTGTTTGTAGTTCCAGGGGATTCAGCCCATGCTTGCTTGACCCCATGTGCTTCGACCAGCATCATGGTGGTTGGAGCATGTGGTGGAGACGAGCATCTCACAGCATGGTGACAAGTAGGGCAGGGGAAAACACTGGCAGTCATTTGGCTTCCTCTCTTCCCATTTGTACTGTGTGGCCCTCTGCCACTCACCCAGGGTGGATCTCGGTCCCTCAGTAATCTATGGAAATACTTGACAGACATGCCCTGAGGTGTGTCTCTCCAGATTCTTCCATGAAGCTGAATCAGATCAAGTCAGCGCTGAAGATGAACCATAACAGAATGAAATGATCTCTGTGATGGGCTCACTCAGCAAAGATTTATTTAACACATACAAAGTCCAGACGGCAGCAGGCGAGGTCCAGAGGGGCTTGGAAAAGTGCCTACCCCAAATGCTCATCTTCAAGGCGAAGCATGTGGCTGTTTGGAACTAGCCCTGTGCGTTCTCACAGTGAGAGATGGCCTTGGAGCCCCCTGGCTTCTGAGTGTGTTCAGAAGCCCTACAGATGAAGGTGGCTCCCTGGGAAGCTGGAGGAGAGGTTTCATGCTGCTTTGGTCTGGTGCTTCCCACCTTATCTTTGCTCACCAGAGTTTTTAAAATCTTAGGTGCTTTTTTGTTCAGCTTCCATGGGACCGTTTCGTCTGGGCTCTGAGAACAATCTGCCCTGCACATCATCTTCAAGACAGGCCTGTATCTTTGGCAGAACAGACCCAGCCACCCTTGATGGAAGATGGCCAGACCTCAGCAGCCACTTCCTGCCAGAAGATCACACCCAACTCTGTTTTCGGATGAGCTCCTAGATGCAGGCTCTCCCTAACTCTGAAAGAACCTAATTTTCTTGGGACTACTTCCAGGGTCAGATCTTTGGGAATCATTCTTGCATTTGACTAACAAATGGCAAAAGTTCTCAGGCAGACATATGGCTATGGTAAAAATAAATAAATAAATAAATAAATAAATAAATAAATAAATAAATAAATAAATAAAAAACAAAAAGAAAGAAAGAAAGAAAGAAAGAAAAAAGCCAAGGTACCACCACATGTATCAGTTCAAAGTTCAGGCTTTGAGACTCTGTTTCTTTGGGTTTGACTCTGCCTAAATCAAATATTAATACTTCAGACTTTTATGTCCAGTTATTCACTGAAGCTTGAAAGCAGAAGTGGTCTATGCCACACAGGGATGTTTAGAGAGTTAATATTGGGAAGACACGTGGATGGGTCCTGGCACATGGTGACCACCATATCAACATTCATTAAATAGCAACTAGAGATGCTGAATAAAACAGAAGGTGTTCACATTAAGTCCATGATAATTCTCTCTGTCTGGGGTCTGTGTAGTTTCTGAGAGGCCAGGGCCATTTTAAAAGGTCACCACTATCGCCTGAAGTCTATTCTCTTTAATACTAATGACAGGTACCACTTTAGATAGGTCTGTGAATCATAAAATACACCGAAGTAATGTCCAGGTAGGCACATAGTATCTCCAGATGCCACAGGATGTCTTGACTACAAGACAGCTTTCCCTTCACCTCCTATAAATTCGGGGATGTTGAAACTGCACCAGGTACCAACCTCCTTCCTGCCCATCACAGGGAACAGCCAGGACCATGGCCCAGCTAATGACGGAGTAACCGCCCCTTGTCCATGTTTGCAGACCAGTGCTCTTGGCTGCAGGAGGGAAGAGGACCAGAGGGAGATGGCTGCCAGCCCAGAGCTGAAAAGGAAGCTGGTTGCTGAGGTGATCTGGGTGGGAGTGGGCTCTTCACTCTTATCGTGGATTCCTCTGCCTCACACGAGTGGGATTCACCCACAGCTGCTGCTCTGTGGGATTTTGAAGGTTTAAAGAAGATGGAGAGAGGCAGGGAAGCGAAACAGGGAGGCATCCACTGGTTGGAACCCAGTTGCTCTTTCTACCACTTCCCAGGGACTCTATCCAAGGGGGAATTTGTGTTGGTGTGACTCACACTGGGGGTGCTGTGGCACCATTCCCTGGAGCTATTTGCCTTACACAACAGGCCCGTGGCTCCCTCTTCCAATTGTAAACACTCATTGAGTACTTTGGGTGTACTTGGCGATGGATGTAAGAGATGAAGTCATTGACTCTCCTCTATGCCAGGGGCCTGAGGGAGAATGATGGGTAACAACGTACCTGACAGAGTTCTGAAAAGCTGAATGATCTCCATTGCTGTGGGGGCAGCTTTGGTTGGGCATGTTGGGCTTTCCCAAGGACAGGAAGCAAAGCATTTCGAAGAGCAGTTCCCAAAGAGGCTGTTCCTATCCACGCACAGCATCACTAGAATGTCTTCTGTGTACATTCTTAACTGATCCAGGGTTGTTATGTGTTTGCTGTGGGGAAATATGATGGTTTGAAGCGTAGGCACACTGCAGAATTTGGCACCTAGCTGGCTAACACCCATCACCTCATGCTATGAGTCGCTGCTCTCGGAGCCAGGCAGTTGCCATATCTTGGAGATCTCAGCTATGCTCTCTTGAAACAGACTATCCCAGCTGGGCTTGCTGATTATTTACACCCCCTCGTGGGGGAATGGGGAGGGTCACCAGACCCTCACCTGAGTGTCCAGCCTCTCTTTACCACCTGTGGTGTACGTCTGTGCCTTGATCGCTTGTGTCCTTGGGGAGGAACTAGAATATACATGCTGGGGGAGACTAGGAGAGGAGGTACACCATCTATTTGGCTGTGGGGAAGCCATCTTCCCTGCTAGGTAAAGGCTTTCCAGGTGTGGCCTGTTGCAGGGAGGCGTGTCTACGCCCTTGTAAGTAACCCCTCACCTATACCCAATAAACTCTCCGGTTCCTCAGAATGAACCTTGGTCCAGTCCTGCTTCTGTTAGTTACTGGAACCTCAGAAGCGGGGGTAGATGTCTTCCCCTGAGAAGGAATTATAGCAGCTCCTCATATCGCTTTCATTTTCATGAGGACATTTACTCTCTCCCTTTACGCTTGTCAACTGCCCAGTCTGTCACTGTTTACCATGGTCCCAGGCTGTGGTAGAGCTCCTGAACTAACCCCTCTCATCTGCAATTGTCTGTTTCCTGACTGGCATCTCCCCAAACTCCCTCCTACAGCCACCCCTTCTATTGTATGTTAATTTCTATGACATCTTTCAAATTGTGCACACTCATGCATGTGCGTGTGTGAGTAGATTAGTATGTGTGTGTGTGTGTGTGTGTGTGTGAGTGAGTGTACTAAGGCTGCTTACCAGATAAGAAACCCTTTATGGGAACGAAGACCTCTTAAGAAATTCTGGACAGTGCATTTATGCATCACCCCAGCTAATGAAGGCAATTAGATAACAAAAGGTTAAAGAGGGAGAAGCTGTTAAATCAACTTTTTAGATTAATGGTCTGCAGGAGGACTCTTCCCCAGGGCCACATCAAAGCAGGAGGAGAACCGAAGAGATGAAAGCTATATTTGCATATGATTTGTATGTGATTTGTATGCAATTAGCATATGTGTGGCTTGGCTCTGAAGTCCTAGGCAATTTCAACTTAAAAATGTCCTTTAAAGTCCCCCTGTTGGCATTTCTAAGCAGGGTCCGGCAGTCTGGGTGCCTGGTCCCCCAGTGAACATCACAGTGATGCCAAGCCAACAAGCAAGGGTGTGGCAACCACAAGCCTCACCCAGATACCTCTGCTGGCCCTTTGAGAGCCTGGGGGGGGGGGCAGAGGGATCCATGTTTAAAGCGCTCCCTGTGCCAACGCAAGGACCTGAGTTCAGGTCCCTGGAGCTCACATAAAGCTGAATGCAGCGGGCATACCAGCAATCCTGGCTCTACTTCAGTGAGAGTGGAGGTGAAGCCCAGAAAGCCCCCAGAAGCTCCTGAGCCAGCTAGCTTGGTGCATGCAACTGTGAAACACAGGAGGGCCTGTCTCAAACAGCTCTGAAGAGGAGACCCTTCACACATGAGCTATGACACAGACATGCCTGCACTCACATGTATGCACAGAGAGACAGACGGAGACAGAGAGACAGAGAGCAGCTTAGAGAGACTCTCAGAAGAGTCAGGGAGCAGAATGCTCCTTCTAGATGCACTTCCATCGATGTGTATAGCCTGGTTATTAAGTCACTAGAACTCACAGGGAGAATTTAAGACTTGAAATCAGAAGTTCCAAATTTAGGACCCCAAGAAACATTGCAAACACTGTCTCAGGACACTGTGCTACTGTCCTCACTTGGGTATGGCAGACACCTGTGTTTACCTGGGCTGGAGACCCACAGGCTATCTCACTTTTGCTGTGGGAATGTTCTGTATGGCAAATGTGTTGCTAATAAAACACTGATTGGCCAATGGCTAGGCAGGAAGTATAGGCGGGACTAACAGAGAGAATAAAAAGAACAGGAAGGCAGAGGGAGTCACTGCCAGGCACCGCCAGGACAAGCAGCATGTAAAGATGCCGATAAGCCACGAGCCATGTGGCAAGGTATAGATTTATAGAAATGGATTAATTTAAGATAT